>JAWPHD010014541.1:0-60623 GCA_037043455.1 Cyrtodaria siliqua
TCTCCACCCATTTACCCGCCATCTTCAATCCTTAAACCGCTTTTAATTTAAAAACAAAATGTTGAAAATAGCATTCTGCATAAACAGAATATAATCAGGCATGCTAATGTCTTATTTATTTACAAAACAAAATCAAATCCCTAAAATATAAACTTCTACACATTTTTTCTTTGAATATCAATATTTTCTTATCACTTACGGGCTTGCAAAGAATATCATTAATCCATACAGTGGTTTCGTATATAGCACAGTTTCTGCTATTGATATGCAAAAAATCACGAGTATATCTTTCCGGGTAAATCAAAAGTGTTTTTTTTGCACGATACGAGAAGTTGGGTCCCTGCCTACTAGCGCTTCATTTTGTATTTGATCTTTACCAAACTTGTCCAGATTGTTGATATCAATGAAAGCTCAAAACATGTTTGAAATCCAGTCAGATTAGATTAGTAAACCAGAGTATTAAATGGCCCTTGATGTATTGAAAAATACTAGTATATTTTGTTAAATCTCTAGGTACTTCATTTTTCATCTGATCTTTATCAAACTTGGTCAGTGTTTATATCAATGAAAGCTTGAACTACCTACATATTTGGCGAAAGTCATTTTGACCCATGTAAACTGTAGGCTGGCATTGGCAAATCCTCAGTCATCACTGAGTTCAATATTCAGTCATGCACAGTTTTGAACATCGCCTTGCTTTTATGCTCTCCGAAAATTACGGGGGAGCATATAGTTGCCATCATGTCCCTATGTATGTTCGGATGTCCGTATGTCCGTCCCGTTTCTTGTCTGCTCAACTCCTCCTACATTTTTTCCATCCGATTTTTTAAGTTTTTCGAATCTGAAGCTTGTCTGTTCAACTACTATGTTTTTCATCTGATTTTCATGAAACTTCACAGGAAGTATCAGTATGATGTCTAGTAGCGCATATTGTCAGGACATTCCAGTTAATTGATTTTTGGCAGAGCTACGGAACTTTGATTGTATTTCCAAACAGAAGAAGTAGTAAAAAGGTTACTGCACTGTGTGTGTTGATGCTAAAGAAAAAACGTATTTGTGGATGGAAAGTTAGTAAATGTCCCAAAGAAAGATGATTTGATAAAACATGAACAATCAAAATCTCACAAACTGGCCGTTAACATGAATATGAGTAGAAAAGACATGAAAAAAGCTACTGTAATCTTTTGATGCAGCAAAAGCAGCTGTTATTGCCCAGATGTTGTCATTATATGTGCAGGTAAAAGAAGCCATTCCAAGTTGCAAAAACTCGAATTTATTGCATATGCAAGTACTTAATGGATGTACAAGTGTCAAGCCTATCAGTGGAGAAAACAAACATTACCAGCAACCCAGAAAAATCAATGAGTTCACTGCAATTATGGCAAAAACATTAGATGAAGGAAAGGCATCTCCATTTCCATTTTATAGCATTGAAGTGGATGAAGCAACAGATTCCTCAAATACATCAATTGTAGTATTCAGTATAAGATACGTTGATATGAGTGGCAAAATAGTTACAAAGTTTTTGGGATTGAGTGAACTGAGTGCTACAACAGCTGATGAGGTATTTCGTGGTGTAAAGGATGTTTTAGATCGCAATGGCTTAGATGTAAACGGTGATGAAGACATTATGGTCGGAATCGCAACTGACAGTGCCTCTGTGATGACCGGTATACACCGTGGTGTGGCAACCAAGTTCAAAGAAATAAACAGAGTCATATTATCAACACACTGCATGGTCCATAGGCTTCAGTTAGCCTGTGAAAAAGCAGCAAAGTGCCATATATTGTCAAGTACCTCAGCATATTGAATCAGTTTGCAAAAGCATTAAAATATTCTCCCAAGTTAAAAAGAGCATAAGAACAAGGTAAAGAGCTCACAAATGAAAAGAGTAGGAAAATAGGCCAGGTGTTCTTTACACGATGGCTCTCATTGCAGATAGTGTTCAGGCAATGGCAAGCTGCATTTCTGCTGTAATATCTGCACTGGCTAGTGTTGCCATGGAAAGAGGCATGGTAGGAAGGGCAATGCTACATGGAGTAATGGACTCAATTTGTACTGTCAAATTTCTGTTATGACAAACTTTCTTGCAGATGCTATCGGGGTTGTAAAAAAACTTTCAATGTCTATGCAAAAAGACATAGTACACTACTCTGGCCTCCAGGTTTAAACTGAGGCAGCCATCCAGGCTGTAATAGCAATGCAGGACAAGCCAGGTGAAAACCTAAAGAAAATACTAGATATCCTACCAGTTGAACCAGATTCTTCTGAGAGATCAGCATACAACATACACGATTACAAGGACACCAAGAAGCAGAGGAATGACTTCAAGAAAGCTGCAGAAATCTTGTTACTCACTTGGTCCAATGATGAGCCCAGTATTATTATGTTTATTTAAAACGGCAACTTTAGAAGAAAATAGTAATGATGGTCTTTTTTAGAATGGCCACAGGTGTGGTTCCATTCAAAGCTGGAGAGATGGAAATAATGTTCCTTCTTTTCACACTTGCCACATGTCTGACTTCATTTAACGCTGCAGAGATGGAAATGATCTTCCTTCTTCTCAGACTTGCCAAATGTGTGACTCCGCATAATGCTGGAGAGATGGAAATGATCTTGCTTCCTTTCAGACTTGCCAAATGTGTGACTCCATATAATGCTGGAGAGATGGAAATAATGTTCCTTCTTTTCAGACTTGCCACATGCATATGATGCTGGAGAGATGGAAATATTGTTCCCTTTTTTCAGACCTACCACAGAAGTGGCTCCATTGAACACTGGAGGGATTGTAATAATGTTCCTTCCTTTCAGACCTATCACAGAAGTGGCTCCATCCAATACTGGAGGGGTTGTAATAATGTTTTTTCCTTTCAGACCTACCACAGAAGTGGCTCCATTGAACACTGGAGGGATGGTATTAATGTCTCTTCTTTGCAGACCTACCACAGAAGTGGCTCCATTGAACGCTGGAGGGATGGTATTAATGTCCCTTCTTTGCAGACCTACCACAGAAGTGGCTCCAATGAATGCTGGAGGGATGGTATTAATGTCTCTTCTTTGCAGACCTACCACAGAAGTGGCTCCATTGAACTCTGGAGGGATGGTATTAATGTCCCTTCTTTGCAGACCTACCACAGAAGTGGCTCCATTGAACGCTGGAGGGATGGTATTAATGTCTCTTCTTTGCAGACCTACCACAGAAGTGGCTCCATTGAACACTGGAGGGATGGTATTAATGTCCCTTCTTTGCAGACCTGCCACAAAAGTGAATCCATCCAATACTGGAGGGGTGGTTATAATGTCCCTTCTTTTCAGACCTACCACAGATGTGGCTCCATAATGCTAGAGAGATGGTGATAATGTTCCTTCTTTTCTGACTGCAAAACCCGTAACACTAAGGCATCTCTAGTGGCGAAACAATTATTTAGAACACCTTACTTACAATTAAATAACTTGTTTATCAATCATGTAGTGATGTGCTCACCTGTCAACAAGCATATAAGTAAAGTCATCCAAATTGGTTTTACTTACGATGTACAGCTTAGTTAGTAGTGAAGAAAGGCATGAAGTTTAATTGTAATCAGCACAAAATCCTAAGAAGAGTTGAGCACACAACCATATTTTTATAGAAATTTAAAGTTCCATGGGATTTAACTCTGTTAAAAAGTCCAATTAGTTCACAGTATTTCATTTTTGGTTTCCTTTCCAATCTTCCTGTTCATGTTCAAATATTAGTGAAAATATGTTCAATGTATCATTGCAATCGGCTCGAAATAAAAGAGTTGTGCACATTTGCAATTTGAAACTAGAAGTTGTTTTTAGTAAAAACAGACGTCTCCCCCACTGGGGAAAGGGCCATAAAACTGCCATAAATCATTCAACTGGAACAAGAAGATGATATGCGCAACTAGGTTTGGCAATGATCATCTCTACTAAGTTTCGATGAAATTCGGCCAGGAGATCAGGAGAACTAGTACGGACAAAGTTTGTATATTAAAACTTTTAAAGGGCTACAAATCTGCCAAAAATCATTCAACCAGAAAATGGCATTGATATGTGCAACTAGGCTTGATACTGATCATCCTTGCCAAGTTTCGTCAAAATCCGGCCGAGGGTTCAGGAGAACTAGTCCGGACAAAGTTTGTGTATTAAAACCTTTTAAGGGCCAAAAATCTTTCATCCGGAACACAGCGACGATATGCACAACTAGGCTTGGTACTGATCACCCTTGAAAAGTTTTGCTTTCATTCAGCCAGGAGATCAGAAGAACTAGTCCGGAAAAAGTTTGTGTATTAAAACCTTTAAAAGGGCCATAACTCTGCCAAAAAATAACTACGCTTGAAACTGATCATCCAAGCAAGTTTGATTAAATCCAGCCAGGTGTTCAGGAGTCCAGACAAATTTTGTGTATTAAAACTTTAAAGAGCCATATGCACAACTAGGTTTGGTACCGATCATCCCTGAAAAGTTTCGATTAAATCCGGCCAGGGGTTCAAAATAACTAGTCCGGACAAAGTTTGTGTATTAAAACCTTTAAAGGGCCATAACTCCGCCAAAAATCATTCAGCCAAAACATGAGGAAGATATGCACAACTAGGTACTGATCATCCTTGTAAACTTTTGTTGAAATCTGGCCTGGGGTTCAGGAGAACTAGTCCGGACAAAATTTGTGTATTAAAACATTTAAAGGGCCATAACTCCACCAAATATCATTCAACCGGAACACGGCGATGATACGCATAACTAGGCTTGGTATTGATCATCCCTGCAAAGTTTTGCTGAAATCCAACAAGGGGTTCAGGAGAACTAGTCCGGACAAAGTTTGTGACATACCGACGAAAGATGACAGACAAACGACACAAACAAACAGACAGACAGCACAAAATCAATGTCTCTCCTCCAAGACATAATTACTAATAAAACAAGAAACCTGGAAATTTTATCTGGAATTTGCATATAAGGAACATTCTGGCAGAGTTTGGTGAGAATCATCAATAAAGATACGCATGTAGTGGAGACGGGATGTGACCTATATTTAGTACAAAGTAGGTCACAGCGACCCGAAATTGTGTACATGATGTTAGATCCATATAAGGAACATTATGATGGATATTGGTGAAATCCTGTAAATAACAAAGAAGATATTATTAAAAGTAAATCGGACGCACGGATTGACAGACTAACGAACTGACACACATACAGCAACATTGTGATTGCTAAGTTGAGATCCGTAAATGGGCTTGACAAAAACTGAAAGGGGATGTTGTTTAACCAAGAGCACTATTTCTATAAAGGTTTCAAGATTGTAGGTCAAATAGTTCATGAATAATGGCCGGGAAAGAATTTGTCATGATCAGGTCTCAGGGACCTTGACATTTGACCTACTAAGCATAAAAGCATCAGGGGTAGTTTTTACTCGGGTACTATTTCTGTAAAGTTTCAAAAGTGTAGGTCTAATAGTTACAAGAACAGTGGGGAAAGTATCTATTAGGCTTCAGTCATTGTCCTCTCACCAAGGGCAATGCACCTATGGTTTAATAAGTGTGGGTATTGTATTTCCGGAGTTGTCATTTAGAATGTGTATGTCCATATGAGGATTTGGTGACCTTGACCTACTTACTCCAAAAGCAATAGGGTCCCTCCTCTTACCAAGGGCAATGTACCTACAAAGTTTCATGAGTGTAGGTATTATACTACTGGAGTTATCATTTGGAATATATACTGGTGACCTTGATCTTTAACCTAGTGACCCATAAAAGCAAAAGGTTCCTCCTCTGAAAAGGGCAAGGTACAAATAAAGTTTCATGAGTGTGAGTGTTATGGTTTCAAAGTTAGTTAGCAGAATGTGTATTTCCATATAAGGTCATGGAGAACTTGACCTTTGGCCTACTGTCCCCAAAGACAGTAAGGTTCTTTCTCTCACTAAAGTCAATGCAGCTATGAATTAAATGAGTGTGGGTGTTATGGTTGTGATGTTATCACACAGAATGCATATTTCCATATAAGGTCATGGCAACCTTGACCATTGACCTGCTGACCCAAAAAACAATATGATTTCCTCTCACAAAAGGCAATGTACTAATAAAGTTTCATGAGTGTGGGCATTATGCTTTTGAAGTTATCGCGAGGAATGCCTATTTCCATATAAGGTCATGGTCACCTTGACCTTTGACCCACTGACCCTAACTCAATAGTGTTCCTCCTCTCACCAAGGACAATGTTCATGAATGTGGGTGTTATAGTTTCGAAGTTATTTAGAGGAATGCCTATTTCCATATAAGGTCATGGCCACCTTGACCTTTGACCCACTGGCCCTAAATCAATAGAGTTCCTCCTCTCACCAAAGGCAATGTACCTTATACATTTCAAGAGTATGGGGGATATTGTTTCGAAGTTATCGAGCAGAATACCTATTTTCATATAAGGTCATGTAGATCTTGACCTTTAACCCACAGACCCAAAAATCAATAGGGTTCCACCTCTCACCAAAGGCAATGTAACTATGAAGTTTCATGAGTGTGGCTGTTATAGTTTCAAAGTTATTGCGAGGAATGCCTATTACCATATAAGGTCATAACGACCTTGACCTTTGATCCACTGACCCAAAATCAATAGGGTCTCTCCTCTCACCAAAGGCAATGTACCTAATAAATATAATGAGGGTGGGTGTTACAGTTTCAAAGTTATCGTTTTCATTTGTTATGGCGACCTTGTCCTTTGACCGAAAAAAAAAGAGAGATTTCCTCCTCTCACCAAAGGCAATGTACCTATTAAATTTCATGAGTTTCAGTGTTATAGTTTCGTGCGGAATGCCTATTTCCATATAAGGTTTTTTAAATATTCATATATACATGTTCATCTTTGTGTTACACTTATAATGCCTATTAATGCTGCCTAGTTTTTTTTATATACCTGGCTAGGATTTCTTTATTTACACTGTCCTGTTCTACTGGAATGACAATAGGATAAGAGTTTGGTGCATTCTATAACCTGATTTAAACCCCAAGAAGCCTTTTTGCCACTGACTTCCATGGCATTAGCACTAATGTCAACCCTTTTATGTCACATGTCTCGTCTCTTATTTATCCTTGTTACTGCCGTTTGTTTCGATGTTTGATGAAGAAATATCAAGAAATGAGAAAGTTATAGCCAACGTTAAGTTTTCGTGAAGGAAAAAACGAGTATTTAACCCATATAATGATCTTCAGTGTGACCTTGACCTTTATATTTTAGTATGGTCATGTCGATGTTGTCATGATGAGTATATATTGAAAGTTTGATGCAATAAATATCAAGAAATGAGAAAGTTATAGGCAACGTTAAGTTTTCGTGAACAAAAAAATGAGTATTTGATATTTTAGTATGGTCATGTCGAGGGTGTCATGATGAGTATATATTGAAAGTTTGATGAAGAAATATCAAGAAATGAAAAAGTTATAGCCAAAGTTAAGTTTTCGTGACGGACTGACGGACGGACAGACGGACGACAAAGTGATCCCTATGTATCGCACTTTTCTTCGAAAAGACGACACAAAAATACCCTATAGGTTCACCGGTAGTGGACAAACACATCTTTAAACCTCATGACAATTGAAAACCTTTCACACTGATGAGCTGTACAGTACCTTCACATATATTCCAGTGTCGGGTCTCTCCTTCAGTTCAAGTCTCTTTTTCTGGTCCTTTGACAACAAGTCTCGAATTTCCTCCTGTAAAAAAATAGTTTTAAGTATAAATGTATTACTAGTAATGTCTCCGTTTTGAAGATGGATATTTAATATGAATCTAGTGTTTTAACATACATCTCAAACACACTAACAAGAGGGACCAAATGGCCCTGAATCATTCACCTGATGACATAATCCATTCTAGACACTTGCAGGGAGCAAATGACCCTGATTCATTCACCTGATGACCTAATCCATTCTAGACAACAGTAGTGGGTCAGATAGGACAAGACTTAGTAAGGTCAGAAGATGACTTTTTAAAGATTTTCCAAAATAACTTAACAGCGCTCCAGATAATTTTAAAGTATTTGAGTATAGTACTCATCAAAATAAAAATTAATGTGTATCAGGCTTCTCATTTCAGTACAATCGTACCTCAGAAACTTAATCTTAGCTATCTTTTTTTTTAAAACAAAATTCTGCATTTTTATTTTTATTATTAAACAACACACCTGCATGTATATATACATATATGTATTATGGTCTGTCTACAAATACATAAGGTAAAGTTTTACTAGTGCCTAGGCTTATCAGCTTGTTTTGACCTTTTAGGAGATTTTATAATGCCACGCCACAGTCCGAGGCTTATGGCCGGTACAGGATCATACGTATTTAACTCGTACCATCAACAAGGAACTTAGAGTTGAAGATCTGATTCAACATCTGAACTTAGTCTTATGTCTATTTTGTACTGAAATTGACCTCTTACAATGGACCTTGTCACACAGATACAAAGAGTAACAATTTTACACAAACAGTTATTCTTTGCAAACCTTGTCAGCTTGCAATAAGATTACTTTCTTGCAAAGTGTTTAAGCATAAGTTTAAATCTGTTCCTTGCTGTTATGGTTAAGTATGTCCAAAAAACCCACACAAGAGAAACGCCTGTTGGCGTTAAAGCGGTGGGTTTTCCACAATGTGAAAGATGAGTTCTTTGCAGAGCATATGCAAGATGTTCACAACATATTTTAGTTTCTTTTCAACATACAGTATTTGTGATACAATTTTTATCAAGTTACTGACAAAGTGGATGTAAACTTAAAGCAAACTCTAATAAAAGAAACGTGACTTATTATGAAAATATTCAAGGGGACTAATTCTGAAAATGTTCTGAAACCATTTTTCTATATTTAGTAACAGTGACCTTGACCACAGTGACCCCAAATACGATCCCAAGTTTCCTTTTCATATAAGCTACCTATCCAGAAAGTTTCATGTCAATATCTCATTCCTAACTGAAGTTACTGAACGGAAAATGTTTTTCTATGTTTAGTAACAGTGACCTTGACTCCAGTGACCCCAAATGCAGCCCCAAACTTCCTCTTCATATAAGCTGCCTATTCTGAAAGTTTCATGCCAATATCTCATTCCTAACTGAAGTTATTGAGTGGAAATGAAACTTAAACAAAAATGTTAACGAAAAAACTTAAACAAAAAGGTTAACGAAAACTTAAACAAAAAGGTTAACGCGACATAGGTTTTGGAGAAAGTAGGTAACAGTGACCCAGTTTTTCTGGGTAAGGTCATTGCTTCATGAGAAGAAGGTGCTGTTAAAGTTTGGTGAAGATTGGACATGGTTATGCTAAGACAATTTTTTTACAGGAGGAAAGAAAATGTTGACATGCGCCCGCTACCCGCATGGTTTACGTCAATTGTTTTTTCAAAAACCCAGCTAAAAATGCATGTCCGAATAATGTGCTATCAGTACATTTAAAAAGGCAACATTTTTGATTTTCGATTATTTGTAGTTCGCTGTTGTTTTTTTGTTCAAATCAAGATTTGATTTTATGTTAGTACACAAGTCTCTTTAACCTAAACCTTAACATATGGCGATAAACATTGGAATAAGATTTTCCCTACTTCTTTCAGTTAAAACACATTTTGTACGAGGACCTCTAGATATCAATAATATTACTAATAATAATAATAATAATAAATTCTTTATTTAAAGAAGGTTAACACATTATGACATAATATCAAGAAATAAACATCATATTTTCAATGCGGCCTTCTATAACGTAAACACTAACAATAAAAGTTAACATTCAATCTTCGACAAACACTCAATTATATTTGAATATAGAAGAAATCGTAATAGTCTTACATAATGTACATATATATCCAAGCAAAAAAAGAAAAAAAGATATATATATTGACTTTAATGTCATTCATATCAATGTGCATTTTGCAACAAACATTTTTTATAATTATATTTAAATGACCGAATAGTAGGAAGAGAACGTATGTTGACCGGTATATTGTTCCAAACGTGGCGACCCCAAAGTCGTTAAATGTGTCTTTCATGTATTTAGTTTGCGGTTTTTGTGTAACAAGATCATTTCGTTTAGCTGATCGCAGATTATAGCTATTATTACATGAGAATGTCAAAAGTTGTGATATGTAAAAGAAAGCCACTGAATATTCAAACAAGAGGGCCAAGATGGCCCTAAAGCGATCACCTGAGTACTGGCACATTATCAAACTTCTTCGAAATCTTATGGCCATATACAATCTGTGCAAGTTTGGTTAAGATTGTTCAAGAAATGTGGGCTCTGTTGTGTATAACAACATTGATATAGACAGTTTAAGACAATGACAAAGTTTGGTAAAGATCAAATACAAAATGAAGGTGCTAGAGAGTAACACCTTGGGCAGAGATAAATGTGACCCCAGGGCAACATGTAATATATATGAGAGCTGTGTGCTTTGTGGTTTCAGAGAAGATTTTTTAAGTTTTTCCCTATACAAGTCTTATGTAAAATGTGACCCCTGGGGCGGGGCCAAATGTGAACCCAAGGTCACCATTTGAACAAACTTGGTAAAGGACCATAAGAGTATAGTAAATGCAAAATATTAAACCTCTGGCTCTTGTAGTTCCAGAGAAGAAGACTTTAATGTGTTTCCTATATAAGTCTATGTAAAACTGTGACCCACGGAGTGGGGTCAAATTTTACCCCAGGGTCACCGTTTGAACAAACTTGGTAGAGGACCATAATCTTATAGTAAATGCAAAATATTAAACCTCTGGCTCTTGCATTTTCAGAGAAGATTGTTTTTTCCTATATATACAACTCTATATAAAACTGTGACCCCCCGGGATGCGGCCAAGTTTGACACCAGGGTCATCATTTGAACAAACTTGGTAGAGGACCATGAGCTTATAGCAAATGCAAAATCTTAAACCTCTGGCTCTTGCAGTTTCAGAGAAGATTTTCCCTATACATGTCTATGTAAAACATGTGGCCCTTGGGGCAGGGCCAAATGACCCGAGGGTCACCATTTGAACAAACTTAGTAAAGGACCATAAGCTTATAGTAAATGCAAAATATCAAACCTCTGGCTCTTGTAGTTTCCGAGAAGATTTTTAAAAAAAAAATCCTATATAAGACTATGTAAAACTGTGACCCCCGGGGCGAGGACAAATTTGACCCCAGGGTCACCATTTGAACAAACTAAGTAGAGGACCGTAAGCTGATGCTACATGTTATACATGAGAGCTCCGTGCCATGTGGTTCCAGAGAAGAAGATTTTTTTCAGTTTTTCCCTATACAAGCCTATGTAAAATTGTGACCCCCGGGGCGGGGCCAAATGTGACCCCTGGGTCACCATTTGAACAAACTTGGTAGAGGACCATAAGCTTATAGCAAATGCAAACTATTAAACCTCTGGCTCCTGCAGTTTCAGAGAAGAAGATTTTTTATGTTTTTCCCTATACATGTCAATATAAAACATGTGACCCTTGGGGCGGTGCCAAATATGACCCTAGGGTCACCATTTGAACAAACTTGGTAAAGGACCATAAGCTTATAGTAAATGCAAAATATCAAACCACTGGCTCTTGTAGTTTCCGAGAAGAAGATTTGTTTTCCCTATATAAGTCTATGTAAAACTGTGACCCCCGGGGCGGGGACAAATTTGACCCCAGGGTCACCATTTGAACAAACTTAGTAGAGGACCATAAGCTGATGCTACATGTAATACATGAGACCTCTGTGCCTTGTGGTTTCAGAGAAAAAGATTTTTTAAAGTTTTTTCCTATATATGTCTATATGAAAAACATGCAAAATCTCAATATACAAACTTTGGACCCCCGGGGCACGGCCATTTTTGACCCCGGGGACTTCATTTGAACAAACTTGATAGTCTAGGCGTTGGCAATCATTTTAAAAGAAAAACTGTTGAAATCTGTCCAGCGGTTCTTGAGAAGAAGATTTTTTAAGGTTTCGACCATATATGGTAATGGCCATCTTGGATGTCACGCTGACCTAATTTTAACAAATCTAACAAGCATTCATCTAAGGATCATCCACGCGAAGTTTGGTCAAAATTGGCCAAGCGGTTTCTGAGGAGAAGTTATTTGAAGCAAAAGTTAACGACGGACAACGACGACGGACGACGATGACGGACGGACAACGGACAAAGAGTGATCCCAATAGCTCACCTTGAGCCTTCGGTTCAGGTGATCTAAAAATACCAAGTGTTTATTTTCAAATGTACTGAGCATAGATATATATTTACATCCCTTGTGCTAATAAACATTGCTTGCACATGTATGCGTGATTTTAGAGGTCGGCTAACCACAATACTGTGTATTTTTGGTTTTCAGACATTTCCCGCAGTTCTGGAAATAATGTCAATTAAAGACAAGCAATTTTTAGTGATTTTTTACATGTTTTGTTACCATAGCAACCACATTTCTTAAGTGAATCTACCAAAAAGGGGAGGTGCACACCTAGACCATGACACAAACATTCCTGCCAAGTTTCGAGTTTGTAGTGCCAGCTGTTCGCTATTGCGAAGACAAGATTTCGGGATAGACCGACATTTGCGAAGCAATATACCCCGTCCTTCTTCAAATGTGGGCATAATAACTGGTGTCACTGTTTCATAAAATCAGTAAAACTGTCTCTTGAAAGTACTGAAAACTCTGATTGCCGAAAAAAGCTACCAAAATATGCACCGTTTTCAAAAGAATAGCGTACCGGAAACATTTGGTTGGTACATGGTACAAGGTGAACTAAAATAAAACAAGTACTTTGAAATATAAACACTTAATTTACATGGATATGCAATCTATCTGGAGCACTGACCTAATTTAAACTGTGACCCCCGGAACTGCGCCAAACTTTGTTAACTCCAGGATCATTATTAAATGAACTTAGAAGAGGGCCATAATATTAAGTTAATACAAAATATCAGACCTGTAGCTCTTCTAGTTTCAGAGAAAACCAGAGCAAAGTCGATTGGAAGGTCCATTGCAAATATCCGCACTTTGCTGTTTTGTACACATCCTAGTCAACCAGTGTGTCAAATATGAACACACTCTTTTAAACAGTTTTTGTTTTTTTGCCGTTATTTGGCTATATTCACAATGCCAAAACATATATTTTTTCCCAGCTTTTTGACAAAAATTTCCTATTGAAAGGAAAAACAAGAGGCCCAAGCGGGCCTGTATGCTCTACTGGTATGATGTGATTTAAAAACATAAACATGATAGAGGCCAACCCAGGAAACATGATTCCTATATATTACTCTATGTAAACTTTGGGTTATCGTGGCAGCCATTTGGAATAATTGATGACAAGGAAAAACACACACTTGATAGAGGCCAACAACAGAAACATGTATATGATATTTAACTAGAATGGAATAAGTGGTAATATGTCGTTTGATAAATGTCCTTAAATTTGACCTAAGTTTAGCCATGGTGGCCATCATGGATGACTGGAGGCCCCAAAAACACAAATCTGATGGGGACTAAACCAAAGATCATTGTGATTAAGTTTCATCAAAATCCTTCAAGCGGTTTCAGAGAAGATGTCATTTTTAACGTTTTCCTATATAACTCTTATGTAAACTTTGGGTCGCTGTGGCGGCATTTTAATTATTCGACGATAACAAAAAACACAAACTTGATAGAGGCTAACCCAAGGAACATGTTTATGATATTTCACAAAATTGAATAAAGGGTTTCGGAGGAGATGTTGTTTGAAATTTCCTTAAATTTGACATAATTTTAGCCATGGTGGCCATCTTTGATGACTGGCAGCCGCGAAAAACACAATTCTGAGGGGGACTATCCTAAAGATCATGTAATGAAGTTTTATCAAAATCCTTCAAACGGTTTCAGAAAATATGTTATTTTTAGCCTTTTTGGTGGCCATTTTGATTATTCGACGATAAAGAAAAACACAAACTTGATAGAGGCCAACCCAAGGAACATGTTTATGATATTTCACAAGAATGGAATAAGTGGTTTCGGAGCAGATGTCGTTTGAAATTTCCTTAAATTCTACCTAATTTTAGCCATGGTGGCCATCTTAGATTACTGGCGGTCGCGAAAAACACAAATCTGAGAGGGACTATCCTAAAGATCATTGTAATAAAGTTTCATCAAAATCCTTTAAGCGGTTTCAAAGAAGATGTCATTTTTAGCCTTTTCCTATATAACTTTATGTAAACGTTGTCGCAGTGGTGGCCATTTTGATTATTCGACGATAACAAAAAACACAAACTTGATAGAGGCCAACCCAAGGAACATGTTTATGGTATTTTACAATAATGGAATAAGTGGTTTCGGAGGAGATGTTGTTTGAATTTGACCTAGTTTTAGCCATGGCAGCCATCTGGGATGACTGGCAGCCAAGAAAAACATAAATCCGAGAGGGGCCCTCCCAAGTAACATTGTGATGAAGTTTTATCAAAATCCTTCAAGCGGTTTCAGAGGAAAGTCGATTTTATAAAATTGTGAACAGACAGACGGACGAAAAGTGATCCCATAAGCTCGCCTGGCCTATGGCCAGTAGAGCTAACAAGAGGTCAATGACCTTGAATCTCTACTGATAGATTTTGAAAGCCAGATAAGCCATGGGAACCTGTGAAGTTTTATGGAAATAAGACCAACACTTTCAGAGAAGTACCGGTAGACGCCACAAGTTTTTCCTATATCACTCTATGGAAAAAAAGATGGTCACTGGCAGCCATGTTTGACATTGAATCAAAATGAATTTTGTTCAGGACCAACTACATGTCATGCCAGTCATTTTAGTAAAGGTTCCAAATCAATACCACTTATGGTTTTTGAGAAGTAGTTACCACAAACTTGTATTTAAGCTGTGGCAGCCATCTTGAATTTCCGGCCAACCTGATTTTTACTTGGGACTAACTGGACATCAAGACCAACATTCCTGTAAAGTTTTATGAAAATTTTCAAATTGGTAAAGGTACCAAACTGATACCACTTATGGTTTTAGAGAAGTAGTCGCCACACAATTGTATTTAAATCTATTTTTAGCCATGGTGCCATCTTGGATTTTAGGCTATCCTGATTTTTACCAACTAGACATCAAGAGCAACATTTCTATATTCCTAAATATTATGATTTATTATGCAACATTACCTATGCAACATTATAATCTCATTCAATTTTATCCTAGTCTAAAGAATATATCTTTTTCCAGCTTATAACAATGTCATAATGCTACCACAAATTTTAATTATAAAGCTATATCAATTAAATCCCTTATAACATCAACCTTAGTATATCCTCAATAATTTCTCCAAATCACCCTTTTGAAATATAAAATTCATAACAAGAGGTCAATGACCTTGAAGCTCTACTGATAGGTTTTGATAGCTAGATCAGCATTCCTGTGAAGTTTCATGATAACAGCCATGTTTAATGTCGAATCAAAATAATTTTCAATAAGGACCAACATCATGTCATGCTGATCATATATCAATATCACTTATAGTTTTCGAGAAGTAGTCGCTACAAACGTGTTTTTTAAATATCTATTTTTAGCTGTGGCAGTCGTCTTGAATTTCTGGCCGACCTGAAATTTTGCAAGGATCAACTAGATATCAAGAGCAACATTCCTGTGAAGTTTCATGAAAATCCGTCAAGTAGTTTCAGAGGAGAAGTCGCTACTAGATTTTACTATTTAACTGTGTGTAAACAAAGATGGCCGCTGGCAGCCATGTTTAATGTTGAATCAAAATGTTTTTCGACAAGGACCATGTTGGTCATGAGTGTCATGCTGATCACTTATAGTTTTCAAGAAGTAGTCGCTACAAACTTGTTTTCTAAAAATCTATTTTTAGACGTGACGGCCATCTCGAATTTCCGGCCGACCTGAATTTTTGCTAGGATCAACTAGACATCAACAGCAACATTCCTGTGAAGTTTCATGAAAATCCATCAAGTAGTTTCAGAGGAGTAGTCGCCACAAAAAAGGTTTACAGACGGACGGACGACACACCACAGCATAAGTTCTGCTGATCGTTCATCCGTCGAGCTAACAAGAAATGTCATTGTAAGTGACAAATGCCCCCAAAGTGGTTTTGACATTTGACCTCTAAGTGTGACCTTGACGTTGGAGCCACGGACCTGGATTTTGCACGTGACATGCCGTCTTGTTGTGGTGAGCACTTGTGCCAAGTAATTTGAAAATCCGTCCATGAATGTCAGAGTTATTAACCGGCCACTAAAGCACTTCTTTTTGACCTTTAACCTCTAAGTGTTACCTTGACCTTGGAGCCACGGATCTGGATTTTGCGCTCAACATGTTGTCTTGTTGTGGTGAGCACTTGTGCCAAGTTATTTGAAAATCCGTCCAAGAATGTCAGAGTTATTGACCAGACACGATGGAACGGACGGACGGACTGACTGATGGACGGTGCGATTACTATATGCCGCCCTTTGGTGGGCATAAAAAAAAAGTATTAGTGTGATAAGTCCTAAAAAGAGTTTAATGGCCTTGATATATGTTGATAGCTAGATCAGCCATGGGAACATCAAATCAAAAGAATTTTGTTTAGGACCATATACGCCAATACCAATACAAGGACCAATACCACTTATGCTTTTTGAAAAGCAGTGGCCACATAGTTGTATTTTTAAAATCTATTTATAGCTGTGGCTGCCATCTTGAATTACCGGCCGATCCTGTTTTTAATTAGGACCAACTAGACATCAGGAGCAACATTCCTGTAAAGTTTCATGAAAATCCACCAAGTAGTTTCAGAGTACCACAAGTTTTTGCAGTATAATACTATGTAAACAAAGATGGCCTCTGGTTTGATCGAATCAAGATGAATTTTGTTTAGGATCAACTACATGTCACGCAAGTCATATGGTTTTTGAAAAGTAGTCGCCACAACTTTTTTTAAATAAATGGCAGCCATCTTGAATTTCTGACCTGAAATTTTCCTAGGATCAACTAGACATCAAGAGAAACATTCCTTTGAAGTTTCATGGAAATCTGTCAAGTAGTTTCAGAGGAGTAGTCGCTACAAGTTTTTACTAAATAACACTATGTGAACAAAGATGGCCACTGGCAGCCATGTTTAACGTTGAATCAAAATAATTTTCAACAAGGACCAACATCATGTCATGCTGATCATCTTGGAAAAAATCCTATATCAATATCACTTATAGTTCTCAAGAAGTAGTCGCTACAAACTTGTTTTTTAAAAATCTATTTTTAGCTTTGGTGGCCATCTTGGATTTCATGTGAATTTTTGCTAGGATCAACTAGACATCAAGAGCAACATTCCTGTCAACTTTCATGAAAATCCGTCAAGTAGTTTCCAGAGTAGTCGCTACAAGTTTTTACTATATAACTCTATGTAAACAAAGATGGCCACTGGCAGCCATGTTTAATGTCGAATCAAAATGATTTTCGACAAGGACCAACATCATGTCATGCTGATCATTTAAGAAAAAGTCCCATATCAATATCACTTATAGATTTCAAGAAGTAGTCGCTACAAACTTGTTTTTTAAAAATCTGTTTTTAGCTTTGGTGGCCATCTTGGATTTCACATAAACTTGACATGTTACTCTTCCTGATAGGATGTTTACTCGTCCTGCTCTGATTGTAAATGTTTGTAATCCAAAGTAGTCAGATACCATCATTTAACACTATAATATAAATAAAACAAAGGGAAACATCATAATGTGTTGTTTTCTTTATAATTATGAAACTTATAGTATTATAGAGGACTATATTCATATTATATAGTTAACTAGTCCGATCATGGCCAGTTACAGTTACTTTGGCTTACACCCCATGTTGATCTCGTCTGAATCACTAGCAGAGGTAGAGTCGGACTGTCGCCTCATTGGACCATATTTGCCATATGGGGCCTGCGCACACTTGTCCTTTTGTAAATCTTATCCTTTTCCCAGAATTTAGCCATTTTACAATACTTTCTGTTGGATTATAAAGCCAAATAAAATTATATGCTTGATTCCTATTACATGCTAAAAAAAATAATAGGATAGGTAGGGAAAATATTCTGTTTTCTAAAAATATTTTATTCTATATTTTGTCTTTCTTTTTACACTATACTTCTATACAAAATAAATAAATAAACTCAAACTATATATTTGTTGATATCATCAGATACAGAACCGACAGAAAAAATAATTAAAAACAAAAAGAAGAAAAGAAAACATAAACTGCAAAATCTAAAATAAATATATTTTTTTGAAGGGTCATAAAATGTTTAGGGTCAGGCCCCTAAAAACAGGATCGGTCGGGAAACCAGAACCACACCTATTATTTGGCCTAATTTTCCAAAGTTGGCCCATCTATCTATATTATAAGATTTACCCTGTGAAAGTGTTATTTGTATAACATCAAATACCGTAACATTCGTGCGAAATTAGAACAGGAGCCGCATTTTAGAATGTCCGAAAACGGAAATGCATCCATTTCCCAACATCCGGTTGAATTAAATTGCATTTTATCGCTGAATAAACAGAGTTGCAACTATTTTCTGCATTTAATCGCTTAATAAACTATTTAAGAACTATTTTCTTTGTTGTTTTTTTCTATTGAAATGTTACTCGTCCTCTCGGACGACTGATTCATAGGTTTCACTCGTCCGGATTCAAATTTCACTTGTCCATACGAGCGGACAAGTGGAATTTCGTGCCCTGCACATGAACTTAAAATGTCAAAGAGTATAGAGGGAGTTAGCATCACAAGACGGAAACTTCGTAATAGTAAATAACTGCCAAGTTCCCGAAGTTGTAACCCAGTAGAGGGGCACTTTATATACTCCCTAAATGACCTTACAATATTAGAACATTTTTTTGTGTTGTTTTTTTTGCTGGATTACCCCACTAGTGGGTCCCAGTGGATGGAGCCAAAATACAAAATTGTATTGCACATCTACACATTCTTAACTAAGAAACACCACACATGCACTTGATATCTCAAAGGGTATAGAAGAAGTTAGCGTCACAAGGCAGAAACTATGTAATAGTAAATTACAGTAAGTTCCCTTGTAGAGGGGCCGCTTTATGCAGGAGGTCGCAACCAGTTTTATATATGTTGTGCCTCGAGTCCATCAATGACCATACCAAATTTGAATCATAACCATTCACATTTGGACAAGATATGCATTTTTTGTGGCTTTTGACCCGATTACCCCTTAGGGGGCCCCAGTGGGTCAAGCCAAAATCCGTGACATTATTATCTACACATCATAACCAGTGTTCATCCTGGAAGGCGACATAAGCGACTTTGTCGCTTTTTCCTCCGTGACTTCGCTTTTTTTTTAGCCGACGGCGAAGTTTAAGTCGCCTTCAGATTGACCACTTCGCTTTTTTCCCGCCCTCAAGCGAAGCGTAACCAGTCCTTTAATTGACCTGTTGTTTATGTCTCAAAACAGGCGTAGACATCTCTGGGAAGGGATTATGCTAATTGTTTTGATCGATCACAGCAGAAACCCCGCGGGGAGCATACTTTCCTACAACTATGATATCCCCCGAGGCAATTTTCACACCTCACCATGTTTTGTTTACAAATTAGACTGTACAGGGAATACACACGCCTTATCCAATGAGATTGCGTATAGCTGAACAATTGACCAATCGTAGGTTCCGTTACTGTTAGACAAGTGCGTGTTGAAAACGTGATCGAAACAATAATCTGAAATAACTTATGAGGTGATTAAATGATACCACCGAATAATGATTAGAGTTGTGTTTTCTTAATTGCTGATAAAACGGACCTTTTGGCATTCCAAACAAATTAATGCATGAAAAAGAGCTAGTAATAGATGACATTTCTACTGAATTTTCGGCAATATTTTACTTCCGGAAAAGTGCGGTGTCATAGTAGTTCGGATAGGTACATAAGTTTGGATGGAGGAAAAACTCTTTTTTTTAATTAAATATTGTTTTTAGCTTGGGAATTGGGAAACAAAACAGATAAATTGGTCTTATATGTCTTAATGAGAAATAAGCCTAAGCCTTTTAGGAAGAAGTTTGAGAATCATATTTACACCCTTCATAGAACTCCATACAAATTGATAGAAAGATGAATAAATAAAGATACATGCAATATATTTATATTAATTCTTCTCTCAATCCTTCCTTCTATAGTTACAGTATATATATATATATAAGTAAAGAGTGCCTGTGAGTGTGAATAAAACCATTAGGGTGTATACATGTATATCGGTTAATAATTAACAATAACCGATTGCGCGCTTAATTTAAAAGATCGTGTCTCCCTCACTTCTCCCTATTTTTTGGTCACTTCTCTCTATTTTCTTTGGAGGGAGGTCACTTCTCCCTAAAATCCAGGCCTAGTTTGAACCCTGCATTACTAAGAAAAACACCATACAAGAACTTGAAATCTCAAAAAGGAGTAAGTGTCATAAAACTGAAAGTCTGAAATAGTAAATAACTGCAATCTCCCCAAGTTGTACCCCTGCAGAGGGGCCCCTTTACACAGGAGGACAAACCCATTTTATAAATGTTGTGACTCGAGTCCCTAAATGATCATACCAAATTAGAATCAAATACATTCAAATTTGGACAAGATATGCAATTTGTTGTGTTTTTTACCTAATTTCCCTCTATGAAGCCCCCGATGATGTAGCCAAAATATGAAAACTTACTGAAAATCTACAAATCCTTGACTAAGAAATACACCAAACATGAACTTGAAATCTCAAAGGATACAGAAGGTATTAACGTCACAAGCCCGAAACTTGTAGTAGTAAATTACTGGAAGTTCCCCTGTAGAGGGGCCCCATAATGCTGGAGGTCAAAACCAGTTTTATATATGTTGTGTCTCGAGTCCCTAAATGACATACCAAACTAGAATTGAATCGTAACCATTCATATCTGGACAAGATGAGTATTTTTGTGTGTATTTTGACCCGTTCCCCCACCCACCCACCCCTGCTTCAGGGGGCCCCAGTGGGCAGAGCCATATTCCGAGACTTTATTGCGCATTTACATATCCAAACCACACATGAACTTGAGATCTCAACTGTTATAGTAAATTACTGCAAGCTCCCGTAGAGGGGCCCCTATATGCAGGAGGACAAAACTCGTTCTGTATATGTTGTGCCTTGAGTCCCTAAATGCCCATACAAAATTAGAATCAAATCCATTTACCTTTGGACAAGAGATGTTTTTTTTTCTGACTTTTTGACCCAATTACCCCCAAGGGGGCCCCAGTGGGCTGAGGCAAAATCTGATACCTTGGTTCAAAAAAAAATAGAAAAAAAAAAAGTTAGCCCCCAGTGGGATTTTAACCTCTCAATGGAGCATATTGCATATTTAAGAAAATCAAGGGCCATAAGTCTTGTGTTACTGGCCTGATACGGGTGGTTTTCGATATTGTTTTAAGCTTTCATTGATATTAACAATCAGGCAAAATTTGATAAAGATAAAATAATAAATGAAGGTGTTACGGGTGTTCACAAGCAAGGGCCATAACTCCGGTGTTACTGAAGCGATCTGGCTGGTTTTTTTACCTTATTCGCGCTTTCATTGATATTAACAATTTGTGCAAGTTTGGTGAAGATCAAATAATAAATGAAAGTGCTAGAGTGTTCACATGGCAGAAAGTGGCATTTTTCAGAAACAAGAGGCCCAAGAGGGCCTGTAGACGCTCTACTTGCATGATGTGATTCAAAAACATAAACATGATAGAGGTCAACCCAAGAAACATGTTTCCTATATATAACTCTATGTAAACTTTGGGTTATCGTGGTGGCCATTTTGAATAATTTTGATTATTTGACGATGAAAAACATAAACATGATAGAGGCTAACCCAAGGAACATGTATATGATATTTCACAAGAATGGAATAAGTGGTTTCCGAGGAGATGTCGTTTCAAATTTATTTAAATTTGACCTAGTTTTAGCTATGGCGGCCAACTTGGATGACTGGCGGCCGCAAAAAAACACAAATCTGAGAGGGATTATCCAAAATATCATTGTGCTTAATTTATCAAAATCTTTCAGGCGGTTTCAGAGAAGATGTAATTTTTAACCTTTTCCTATATAACTCTTATGTAAACTTTAGGTCGCCGTGGCGGCCATTTTGATTATTTGACGATAACAAAAAAACACAAACTTGATAGAGGCTAACCCAAGGAACATGTATATGATATTTCACAAGAATGGAATAAGTGGTTTCGGAGGTAATGTCGTTTGAAACTTCCTTAAATTTGGCCTAGTTTTAGCCATGGCGGCCATCTTGGATGACTGGCGGCTGCGAAAAACAAAAATCTGAGAGGGACTATCCCAAATATCATGGTGATTAAGTTTCATCAAAATCCTTCAAGAGGTTTCAGAGAAGATGTCAATTTTAACCTTTTCCTATATAACTCTATGTAAACTTTGGGTCGCCGTGGGGGCCATTTTGATTATTAGACGAAAACGAAAAACACAAACTTGATAGAGGCCAACCCAAGGAACAAGTAAATGATATATCAGTAGAATGGAATAAGTGGTTTTGGAGGAGATGTCGTTTGAAATTTCCTTAAATTTGACCTAGTTTTAGCCATGGCGGCCATCTTGGATGATTTTGATTATTCAACGATAACGAAAAACACAAACTTGATAGAGGCCAACCCAAGGAACATGTATATGATATTTCACAAGAATGGAATAAGTGGTTTCCGAGGAGATGTCGTTTGAAATTTACTTAAATTTGACCTAGTTTTAGCCATGGCGGCCATCTTGGATAACTGGCGGCCGCAAAAAACACAAATTTCAGAGGGACTATCCCAAATATCATTGTGCTTAAGTTTCATCAAAATCTTTCAGGCTGTTTCAGAGAAGATGTAATTTTTAAACTTTTCGTATATAACTCTTATGTAAACTTTGGGTCGCCGTGGCGGCCATTTTGATTATTTGACGATAACGAAAAACACAAACTTGATAGAGGCTAACCCAAGGAACATGTATATGATATTTCACAAGAATGGAATAAGTGGTTTCGGAGGTGATGTCGTTTGAAATTTCCTTAAATTTGGCCTAGTTTTAGCCATGGCGGCCATCTTGGATGACTGGCAGCCGCGAAAAACACAAATCTGAGAGGGACTATCCCAAATATCATGGTGATTAAGTTTCATCAAAATCCTTCAAGAGGTTTCAGAGAAGATGTCATTTTTAACCTTTTCCTATATAACTCTATGTAAACTTTGGGTCGCCGTGGTAGTCATTTTGATTATTAGACGAAAACGAAAAACACAAACTTGATAGAGGCCAACCCAAGGAACATGTAAATGATATATCAGTAGAATGGAATAAGTGGTTTCGGAGATGTCGTTTGAAATTTCCTTAAATTTCACCTAGTTTTAGCCATGGCGGCCATCTTGGATGACTGGCGGCCGCGAAAAACACAAATCTGAGAGGGACTACCCCAAATATCATTGTGATTAAGTTTCATCAAAATCCTTCAAGCGGTTTCAGAGAAGATGTCATTTTTAACCTTTTCCTATATAACTCTATGTAAACTTTTGAGTCGCCGTGGCGGCCATTTTGATTAATCGACGATAACGCAAAACACAAACTTGATAGAGGCCAACCCAAGGAACATGTATATGATATTTCAGCAGAATGGAATAAGTGGTTTCGGAGGAGATGTCGTTTGAAATTTCCTTAAATTTGACCTAGTTTTAGCCATGGCGGCCATCTTGGATGACTGGCGGCCTCGAAAAACACAAATATGAGAGGGGCCATCCCAAGTAACATTGTGATGAAGTTTCATCAAAATCCTTCAAGCAGTTTCAGAGGAGATGTCGATTTTATAAAATTGCTAACAGACGGACAGACAGACAGACAGACGGACGACGGACGAAAATGATCGCATAAGCCCTCCGGGCCTTTGGCCAGTAGAGCTAAAAACAAGGGCCCTAACTCCAGTGTTACTGATTTGATTTCGCTGGTTTTTGAACTTGTCCAAGCTTTCATTGATATTAACAATCTGTGCAAGTTTGGTAAAGATCAAATAATAAATGAAGGTGCTATAGTGTTCACAAGCAAAAATATGGCATTTTTCAGCAAATCATGGGACAATGCCCACCGTACCCCATGGTTTAGAAGGTTTTTACTAAACCTTAAATAAGCTGTAAACTCCAAGCAATTTGTCAGTTTACTTTGATAGAATCTCATTTCAAAGCGGGGTAGCGTTTACATTTTGATGGAAACCTTCAGATTTTTGCTTTAAATGGCTTACCAATTTTTTACTTACGCAGTAATTTCAGTATAAAACCCTTTTACGTTAATGTATAATCAGTTTCAATGGATGTTTTACATTTTGATCAATTGTTCATAAAAAAGGTTGATCCCGTTTAAAGCAAAACGAAAGGCGATACTGTTTACATCCATGTCTAAAATTTATAAATGATACTGTTTACATCTAAAATTGGTTGAACTCTGCAGCTTTAATAAAATGAATCTTTTTATTTATGTACTCGGCGTCATAATATTCCATTTGTATATTATATAAAACTATGATTACAATGCGATTATATGTTATATTTCAGGATTAATTTCGATCTTTCTAGGGGCAATAAAAACATTAGGCTGGTTTAAAAGTGTGAAGGGTTTCTCGCTAACTTTAAACTAGCTAATGTTTGTTATTCCCTGTAGACAGATCGAAATATCGAAGCCAATCATTTAAAAGTTACAGGTGCTATATTTGATATATAAGTCAGTGGACCTGGGTTATATTGTCGTGCATGGGCATTCGATAACGCCCCAATCTCCAAGTTGTTCTTATAAATCTTCTGTGTTCATGTTGTTTATGGGTGCACAGCACTTACCTATCTGAGCCAATCCCTCGTCCAAACCCCTTTACATTATACATTAACTTCTATCACTGGACCCTCTTCTAACACCTGCCACTTAGTTCTGTTACTCCGCTCGCACACCCTTCCCCATACCCCATTTATTTTGTAATTTTCTTCTTGATTGTGTGTTCTTCATATTATTCATGGGTTCAAGCCCATCTCAATAATCGACCACATACACCTGTTTTTGTTTTCTTTAAAAGCTTATTTTCTTTTTCGCTTTTCTTTTTGCCACTGACCGTTCCAAGGCGGTAGCCCAATTGTCAACCCTTTTATGTTTGTGATGTCATATCTCGCCTTATATTCATCTTTATAGTTGTTTGTTTCTGTGCGTGTTTGTGGTTGACTGTGGTCCTTGAATGCTACATTTCTTGTTCGACTTGATATCTACTTCATGGGTAAGAAAGTACAAAACTCTGTCCCCATTCCCACTTCTGCATGGCTACACACTACCCTTGATTCTTCCTTTCCCACGTTGTCCCTCATTTCTCAAAAAGTTCTTTTTTTATACCACCCCGCATAGTGGGGGTATAGGGGAATCACCTTGTCCGTCCGTCTGTCCGTAGATGCAATTCTTGTCTGGGCTATTTCTCAATAACTTCTTAGAATTTCGCGAAACTTGCAAGGAAGTATCAATATCGAGTGGACATGCGCATACTATCATGATGTTCCGGTTCAATCATTTTCCACTGAATTATGGCCCTTTGTATTTCTAATATCTGTCCGTAGAGGCAATTCTTGTCCGGGCTATTTCTCAATTACACCTTCTTAGAATTTCGCGAAACTTGCTAGGAAGTATCAAAATCAAGTGGACATGCGCATACTATCATGACGTTCCGGTTCAATAATTTTCCACTGAGTTATGGCCCTTCTTATTTCTAATATATATATATATATATATAATACGAAATTCTTGTCCGGGCTATTTCTCTAAAACTCCTTGTTAGAATTTAACGAAACTGGCTAGGAAGTATCAATATCAAGTGGAGATGTGCATACTGTCTTGACGTTCCGGTTCAATCATTTTCCACTGAGTTATGGCCCTTTGTATTTTTAATGGTAGTGAAATAGAAACTTCTTGTCCACGCTATTTCTCTAAAACTCCTTGTTAGAATTTATTGCTGAGTTATGGCCCTTTGTATTTTTAATGCATTTCATACTTGGTAGTCAAATGGAAAATTCTTGTTCTGGCTATTTCTCTAAAACCCCGTGTTATAGTTTCGTGAAATTTGCTACAAAGCATCAATATCAAGTGGAGATGCGCATATTGTTGTGACGTTCCGTTCGATAATTTTCCACTCAGTTATGGCCCTTTGTACTTTTAATGCATTTCATACTTGGTAGTCAAATAGAAAATTCTTGTCCGGGCTTTTTCTCTATAATGTATGTCTATATATCTTATAGGAACAAAGTCTTGTATGTTTACCCACCCACCAACAAGTTGCCAGCGGGGAATATTTGTCCGCCTCCGGCAGTTTCTGTATATTTCTTATTGGTCATGGGGACACAGGGGTACAACAATAAGTCAGGTTATCGCACAATCAAAGAGGAAAGCATACTGGCAAACTGTAAATGGCTATACCACTAAATATACAGTGTGTTTGCAAGATGATAGAGTCATAACTCTTTTTATAAACGTTGTATGAGGTTTAATAAAGATAATATGGAAGTGATGATGACCAAGGATCTTACTTTGTTTAATAAAGATAATAACTATGGAAGTGATCATGACCAAGGATCTTCTAAGATGTTTGTAAATGATAGCACCTAAAAATTCAGGTTGTGAGTCCTTAATATAACTAAGGGACGCATACCTCGAATTCAGTGTTTTTTATGCCATTAAAAGACGGGCGGAAGGGCATATAGGGTTACTCCTGTCCGCCCGTTGGTTCTCACGAGGATTACATTGTATAACTTTTTTATGTCTAATCAGTCTTTGTAAAACTGTTGTTTTTTTACTAATCCCACACTTTTTTTAAATAGTTGCATAATAACATGTTATACGCTACCCTGGACAATAAAACAGACCCAAAACGTCTTCTCCCTACTCCACAAAAAAGGACACACAGTCAAGCTAGTCTGTCCGATGTTTATAGTCACACAGTGTATCAGTTAGAGTCCGGACAAAATGTTGTCCGGACTCTAACTCATGTAATTGGTATCCAATCTTCTCCAAACTTGTTCAAATTATATATGGGCACAATGCCTCGGCCGAGTTTGCTGTAAGCCCCATCGCCCAAGTAATCCCGGAGTTATGCCATTGAGTGGGTTGATAACAGAGATTTGCAGAGCTATGCACTATGTGCTTATGAACAATATCAACAACACAGACAGAGCCCCAGATAAGATGCAATATCCGCATAAAACACCCCTAAAAAAATATTAACAAGAGCGCCGCCTAACATTATACGCCTAGCCGCCCGCTAGGCTCGCGTTAACTATTCGCCAAATCGCCATAGGCGAAAAGAAATGCAAACTGGCGAATGAAAATCGTAACAAATACATAGCAAATTCGCCAGACATCAGCGGTCTGGCAAATCCAAATTTTCGACCGATCTTGTCTAAAAAATCTCGGAAAATTCCTAATTCTAATATACGACGTCTTTGACTGTTTATAAGCCAATATCCCGTGGGTGTTGTAAGCTAATTAGTGACAATCAATTTGGACCGATAACTAATTATCGCAGTGTTTATTGAAAACCGCTGTCAAAATGTTGTGTGTGCGATAGATGCCGCCCACTGCTCCGTCTCTCGCTGTCAGTCAACTAGTTGTGTCCCCGCGCTCAATATTATCCATATATTTAATGGCGTTATTGAGCCGGGTAAAACATCAAACAACGTGGCGCCCTCTTACGGCCAAAATGGCTGATCAAAACAGAAAGAGCATGAAGTGCGACACTGTTTGTTTAAGAATTAATCAGCCAGACATTTTCTGACTTCTATGGTGATGTGATTTATAAACTTCGTAAGATTCTTGGTCATCATCACATTCATACTATCTTTGTTAAACTTGTTAAAAAGTTTATCAAAAGAGGTTATGACCCTATCATTTTGCAACGTACTGCATGCTTGGTGGTGGACCCTTTTACAGTTCGCCACTATGCTTTCCTCTTTAATTGTACGATGACCGGACAGGCTGTGGACCTTATAATGACGCCTACCTAAAGCCCATTGGGACGGTGGCGTTTGATGTTTGTTTATGATCTTTCTTGTCGTGCCCTTAGTGGTTTATTCTCTTGTTGCTCTGGCTTCTGCCAAGTCACTGAGTACCTTCATTGTGGCTTTCTAGGCTATTGTTTTTTTGTATTATATTTACACGAGCATATTTGTGTTTTACTTATATTGCCTATTGATGCTGCCTTGTTGGTTAGAGATTAGATCATGGCGGGGATTTCTTTATTTACACTGTCCTGTTTTAAAGGGATGACAGTAGGATAAGTGTGAGGTTTGGTGCACCCTAGAACCGGTTTAAACCCCCAGTGGCCTACTTTGCCACTGACCGTTCCAAGGCGGTAGCCCTATTGTCAACCCTTTTGTGTTTGTGATGTCGTTTGCATTTATTATTACTTTTGCCTTCTTGTTTGTCTGTTTGCGTGTTTGTTTCTGTGTTTTGTGGTTGACTTGAATGCTACTTTCCCTGTCCGATCTTTTTATATTTCTTAAAGGCCGACGGTCTTTTTGAACTTTACAATCACTGGTAAATGTGGAGTGCCCACTAAGGCCAGAGTTTTTTGATTTTTAGATTTACGGACCCGCCGACTGCAAGTTTTGCCGAAACCCAAAAAAAAAAACATTTCAACTTTAAAAAAAAATAAAAAAATAAAAAAATAAAAATAAAATATGAAGTCAGGCAACTGAGAGAAACTTTCAGTATTGTGAGACCTATCTGCCTCTCCTGCTTCAACAGAGCCTTAAAATCATCCACACGGAATGCTAAAAAAACAAAGAAGCAAAAACAATGATTTTTGGATGTATGAAAGTGCTAATTAAAACTGTGAAATAACGTTGGTTAAAAATTTAAGAATTGAATGTTATTTTTATGTGTTTCGTCGAGGTATGAAATACTACAGTAACATATTAAAATGGCATTTTTTGGTCACCATCTTAATTTTATTTTTATTTTTTTTCCCTCCTCCTACCCTCAACTTTTAGAAAAAAAATCCTTAAATCAATTAATAAAAAAAAACTGGCCTAATTAGTTTTACACACAGTAGCGTAAACTGGAACAATGGCAAGTGTGAACTTGTTTGATCGTGTGTCTGTAAATTGTGACAATTTTATGTTTGACTGTTCAATCAACATGAAACAATAGTCAATACAAAAGGTGCGATTACTCAGAATATTGGTACAATTTTAGAATGAAGTGGCTTTTATTACTTATTCTATGCATGATAGTCGTGGTGTAAGTAGCATTTCCAAATTTTGTCTCACAATGCCACGCGATCTTTCTAGCTTCTTAAGAACCCCTGTTAACAGGAAACAGCCAGAGACTGAGTCACAGACTCCAATATGCATTAACTTGCATTAAATTAAATACAATTTTTTTTTTTTTTGAATATTTGGCAACTCAACTTTTAATTATAAGCACTAAATAAGCAGAATGCAGCATGCATATGATATGGAAATATTGATACCCTACAGGTTAATAGTAAAGCATACTCTTTTATTTTACTTTTGATGTGTACGCGATGTTTTAGCGCCTTCAATTAAAGTTCCAAAATATCTCGGCAAAAGTCTGGCTAAAGACATTCTAATCTGGCTAAAGAAATTTTTAGGGTTTTGCTAAAGGGTGTAAAATCCTAGCTCTAGCCTAGGCCCATTTGCATGTTAAAAGCTAGGTGTCAGGTCAATATGACCTTGACCTTTGAACTTCTAACAAAAAACTGATAGAGGCTTTTGTTTAACCAAGAGCACTATTTGTATGATGTTTCAAGATTGCAGGTCAAATAGTTTGTGAATAACATCCGGTAAAAAATGTGTCATGATCAGGTCACAGTGACCTTGACATATGACCTACTAAGCATAAAATCAATAGGTGTTTTTGTTTTAACACAGGTATTATTTCAGAATTGTCGGTCTAATAGTTACAAGTTGCAGTGTGGAAAATGTTTTTTAGCATTGGTCATTGTCGGGTTAATGTGACCTTGACCTTTGACATACTAGCCCCAAAAGCAATAAGATTGCTCCTCTCATCAAGGACAAGGTGCCTACAAAGTTTCATGAGTGTAGGTATTATATTCCTGGAGTTATCACATGGAATATGTATTGGTGACCATACTGACCCCAAAACAACAGGGTTCCTCCTCTCACCTAGGGAAGTGTACCTATAAAATGTTATGATTGTAGGTGTTATCGATTGTATTTATAAAGAATTCTGGTACCAGTCCGTCACTTTCGCTACTTATGCCTATTTTTTTGGACGTAATATTTTGGCGCACCTCTAATTCAGTAATAGGATAGTTTAATACATCTGCCGTATTGTCATTATGCTGAGCATCTTCTAGATCAATATCAATGAAATCGTCTGAATGAAGAAGATTCCTAAAATAAGTGAACCATTCTTCCATTGGTTCGACTTGTGTGTTCAAACTCTTCAAGCTAGTATTTATAACTGACATGTTTGTGTTTATAGTCGTGTTGAGAATCGAGCTTTAGTGACAATATTGACTGGGTCAGCTCACTTTGTGTATTGCCGGACACTGATTGTTGGCCACGTCCCAGGTCTCCTGCTTCGGTTATCGATATCGTAGACTGGCGTGTTTGTGTATTTCTGACGTTAGATGGCTTATCAACATTACTATTGGCACTTAAACCAGTAGTAGCATGTGATTTAGATGAACTCTGACTTTGCGACGAAGATGGACCTGGGTTCGGCTCAATTCCCGCCATTACCAACAGCATACCGAGTTCACATAGTAGACGAATTGTCAGCTCAATTTGATTTTTACGCACCTTTAACGTCCTCAAATAATCCTTGAACTTTCCGGGCATACAAAAACAACATATTTTGGCCCTCCATTGATCTACAGATACTCCCATTTTTGAATTTTGCAGAATAATCACTCACTCACAAAAAAACATGTCCGATGTGACCGGATGTAGGTAGTGCGATACCCCATAGATATCATATGTGATTAGGCAAAAAAAAAAAATTGTGTTTCAGGTTCCCGACCGACCCTATATTTTGTCCCGACCCTAACCTTTTTTTCCCCCCATTTCAAAAAAAAAAAGAAGAAAAAAAGAAAAAAAAATGGCCGATATTATCTGGGAGGTTACTCCTTCATATAAAGGCTACAATATTACTGTCACCGGTTCTGTATGTATTTTTCCTAGCAAAACATCTTCATGTGATGAGTTCAAAGTCCATTTTGGAGCATTTTTAAATTGTTTATATTAATAGATACATGCTTGAGCTTGAGACCCTCAAAATCGGAGTTTAGAATTATGTTATCTGGTTGTAATTTCTACCTTCGTGTAGTAAAAAAAAAAAAAAATTACCTACCTACCCTATTATTTTTGAAGCAGGAAACCTGAAACATGACTATTTTCTTTCTTGGCCTTACTGGTACTTGTTCCAAATTACAAGAGAGTGAAATAATTGAAGTAAAGTTGATCATGAAAAATTGTAATAGATTAATCAAACTAAAGGCTCAACTGATCGATGATCGATCAAATCGATTAATCGGAACAACACTACTGCTTTATACGGTTCATCCTCTCACCTAGGGCAATGTACCTATGAAGTTTCATGAAGGTGGGTCTCATATTTTTGTAGTTAGCGTGCAGAATGCGAATTGTTTACGGACGGACGACCCCATAATAATACCATAATATGTACCCTTTTCCAAATGAGCGTATAAAAATGAACTCCCTATCGTCTTAATGAGGCAAAATATAGCATTTTAAACTAAATCGAGGGCCATAACTCTGCTGTCACTGGTTCGATCTGGTTGGTTTTCGAACTTGTCCGAGCTTTCATTGATATCAACAATCTGGTAAAGTTTGGATGAAAATCTTAATGAGGTAAAAGTTAACTGATGGACACACGACGGGCAACTAGCCATCCCACAAGCTCTGCTGGCCTATGGCCAGTAGAGCTATAAACTGTCAAAATCTGAAGATCTTTTACGGTTTCAACCTTTAATAGTAACAGTGGCCATGTTGGATGTCGCGCTGACCTAATTATAACAAATTTAAATGCTATTGACCTCAGGATCATTCTTCGCTACGATATGCTACGCAGATCCAGAACCAGGGCCTGGGGAAAATAGGACGTTTGAAATCGCCCCACACTTTGGGCGATTTTGGGCATCATTAAAACGTAGATGTTATGTGCGTGAAAAATTCACGAATAAAATTGGCTAGTCACTAGTGGACGCTGTATTTTGCCTAATGTGCCCAGACTGATATCTGCAAGTAAAACATATACATGATACGGTCTTGGCTGGCCGAGACTAAGATAAAGTTAACGGACCGATGGCGACAACAGATGTCAGATAAAAAGCAGTCATGGGCCTTCACCTCTGGTGAGCTTAAAAACATACAAATAACTATCTATGATTCATCATTTCATGTATGATGACTAAGTATACACAGACTTCTAAATTATCTTTTTAACATTTTTAGTAAACATAGAAATATTTAGGGAACACTAATACATTCAAAATAAAAATAAAAACCCTAAATTTGAAGCCATTTGTAGACTTTTGTTTAAAGCAATAAAAATTTCTATAAAGTTACAAATGAAAAAGGATACACGAAATTTTGGGGATTTCCTATCGGAAAGAGTAAGTTAAGAATCTGTGTTATGTTTCCGATTTTATGTAGGATTTTTTGTTGTTGTTGCTGTAGAAAAGATTTAGGTCAGTGATATACTTTTGGTAGTGATGTTTTTTAGCACTGTCAAATTGTGAACTACTTATGAAATACTAATACACATAGTATCCTAAATTGTATGTATGTTTTGCTGTAGTAATATTATTTTGTGAGCTAATTTTACCTTTAATAACAGCATCGAAAGTAGGTTAATGTGGCATAAGAGACATAACACCCTATTTACAAGTGTTGTTTAAGTTTTGTTGCTTTAACACTGAAATTTAGCAAGAAACTGAGCTAATTTCACAATTTTAACAGGAAGCCAACAGACTAGCTAATAACCCTGTCACCAATAGTACCTGAAATGATTCAATACGCTGAACTGTCTCCCTGTGTTGAAATCAAGAGTTTTTTTGTGGTAGTGTATTTAATAATGGGCAGCCATATACTGCTCTGGAGTCATGTTAAATATATGTTACTGTTTTGCGCAAACTTTGTGAAATGCAGTGTCAGTTTGTACTGTACATATACAGTAAACAACAGTAAACAATCAAATAAAGATGTTTACTTAAGTCACTATCTACTGAAATACGCAAAACTTTAACGCAAAAACTTAACACTGACACCATCGCCAGAAAAGCAATAATCCAGTCTTTCTTTTTCAAAAAAGGCGAGATAAATAATTTAGCCTCTTTTGTTTTTAAAAAGGCGAGATAATTAACTGTTTAAATCTAATGTTCAACATAGGCGCCGCTTACATATGATATGGGCCCATGTCTGTAGAAATAGTTCTAAAATCTGATTTAACAAATGAAATTTATTCTACTATTAAATTATTCTCTCCATAATAACTAAATATTTTGCATAAATTTAGTCAAAACAAACACCATAGGATAGCGGCACCTAAACAGCATAAAAGGTAACCAAAAGTTTGTAATTGTTACAAAAAGCAATATTATTAGTTACCCTCATTCCATGTTTCTAAACATAAATAAAAACACATTTTTGTTAAAAATTGTCATCTGAAAAACAAGAGGTCCTAGAGGGCATGTGGATGTTCTACTGGCCCAAGATAAATTTATGTATAAGGGGTCATAACTCTGTCAAAAATCATTTAACTGGACATGGCGATGACATACACAACTAGGCGTTGTACTGATCATCCCTGCCAAGTTTCGTTTAAATCTGGCCACAGTTTCAGGAGAACTTGTCTGTACAAAGTTTGTGTATTAAAACCTTTAAGGGGCCATAACTCTGCTAAAATTCATTCAACTGGAACACAGCAATGAAATGCAGCCAGGGGATCAGGAGAATTAGTCGGGACAAAGTTATTTTGTATTAAAACATTAAAAGGGCTATAACTGTGCCAAAAATCATTCAACCAGAACTCGGCAATGACAGGCGCAACCAGGCTTGGTACTTATCATCCCCACCAAGATTCGTTGAAATCCGGCCATGAGTTCAGAAGAGACTAGTCTAGACAAAATTCTGTGTATTAAAACCTTTAAAGGGCCATAACTCTGCCAAAAAATCATTCAACCGGAATACGGCAATGACATGCACAACTAGGCTTGATACTGATCATCCTTGTCAAGTTTCGTTAAAATTCGTCCAGGGGTTCCGGAGAACTAGCCGAGATAATATGTGTATCAAAAAGCTTTAAAGGGCCATAACTCCGCCAAAAATTTGTCAACCGGAACACCACGATGATATGCAAAACTTCCGTGTTACTGGTCCGATCCGGCTCGTTTTTGAACTCGTCCGAGCTTTCATTGATATTAACAATCTGGTAAAGATTGGATGAAAAATGAAGGTGCTAGAGCGTTGACATCAAAAAGTTAACACATTTTTCAATAATTCAAGGGCCATAACTCTGGTGTTACTGGTCCGATCTGGCTGGTTTTCGAACTTGACTACAACCTGGCAAGATTTGGTAAAGGTAGGATGTAAAATGGAAGCCCTAGAGTGTTAAGACAAAATATAGCAATTTTCGTTAATTCAAGGACAATAACTCCGGTGTTGCTGGTCCGATCTGGTTGGTTTTCGAACGCGTCCGAGCTTTCATTGACATAAACAATCTGGTAAAGATCGGATGAAAAATGAAGGTGCTAGAGTACTGACACATTTTTAGATAATTCAAGGGCCATAACTTAGGTATTATTGGTCTAATCTGGCTCGTTTTCGAACATGCTCAAGCTTTTATCAATATCAACAATCTGACAAAGTTTGGTAAAGATAGGATGCACAAGAGGCCCAAGACTGTCTGTGGATGCTCTAATGGCTAAAACAGCTCTTATATCAAGGGTTGTCGTCATAAAATTCCCATCAGTACTCCTTTTAAAACATTGCAAAAAAAACAACACAAAACAACAACACCCACAACAGAAACTTAAACACTTGACCCATGCTAACAATTTAAACAAGGGCCCTAGTTCTAATTTGGTATGGTTTTTCAGGGACTCGAGGAACAACAATTGTATAAAATAGGTTTTGACTGCCTGTAGACGGGCCCCTTGATGCAGGCGGTCAAAACCCATTTTATATAATAGTTGTGCCACGACCCATTTTATAAAATAGTCATGCCACGAGTCCCTAAATAACCATAATATATTAGAACTAGGGATTGTTTTTAGTAAAAACAGATGTCTTCCCTACAGGAGAAAGGGCCATCAAACCGCCAAAAATCATTAAACTGGAACATGATGAAGACATCTGCAACTAGGTTTGGTAATGGTCATCCCTACCAAGTTAGGCAGCAGTTCAGGAGAAGTATTCGGGACAAAGCTTATGTATTAAAACTTTTAAAGGGTATGACTCCACCAAAAATCATTCAACTGGAACAAGACAATGTTATAAGCAACCAAGTTTGGTTGAAAGCCGAATGGTGGTTGACGAAAACTAGTCCAGACAAAGTTTGTGTATTAAAATGTTATAAAGAGCCACAACTCCACCAAATATCACTCAACCGAAACACGACATCAATATGTGCAACTAGGCTGCCATTCCTGCCAAGTTTCAATGAAATATAACCAGAGGTTCGGGAAAACTAATCCGGATAAAGTTTGTGTATAAGGGGCCATAACTCTGTCAAAAATCATTCAACCGGAACACACCGTTGATATGCATAACTAGGCTTGATTCTGATCATCCTTGCCAAGTTTCGTTAAAATTCGGCCAGGGGTTCAGCAGCACTAGTCTGGACAAAGTTTGTGTATTAAAACCTGTAAGGGCCATAACTCCGTCAAAAATCGTTCAACCAGAACATGGTGATGATATGCACAACTAGGCTTGGTACTGATCATCCCTGCAACGTTTCTCTGGGGTTCAGAAGAACTAGTCCAGGCAATGTTGTGTAGTAAAACCTTTAAAGGGTTATAACTCCGCTAAAAATCTGTCAACCAGAACACGGTGATAATATGCACAACTAGGCTTGGTACTGATCATCCCTGCAACGTTTCTCTGAAATCCGGCCAGGGGTTCAGGAGAACTAGTCCGGGCAAAGTTTGTGTAGTAAAACCTTAAAGGGCTACAACGTCCCCAAAATTATTTCAACCGAAACACGGTGATGATATGCACATCTAGGCTTGGTACTGATCATCCTTGCCAAGCTGAAATTCGGCCAGGGGTCCAGCAGAACTAGTGCGGAAAAAGTTTGTGTATTAAAACCTGTAAAGGGCCATAACTCTTGTCAAAAATATTTCAACCGGAACACGGTGATGATATGCAAACCTAGGTTTGGCACTGATCATCCCTGCAACGTTTCTCTAAAACCCGGCCCAGGGTTCAAGAGAACTAGTCCGGACAAAGTTTGTGTAGTAAAACCTTTATACTCAAAATAATTCTTAATACACTCAAACCTGGTTTAACAGAACGCTCAGGGGAAAGACAAAAAGTGGTCTCTCGATACAGGTGGTCTCTTATTACAGGTTCTAACATTGTTGTTCTTATGAACTGTTGAGTGACATATGTATATCAAGTCTACTTTGTATAAACTGTACATGATTGTAGTGAATATTGTTGTCTTTGCGAAACTCTGATAAAATAACTACATTAACATATAGATACATGTAGCTTGGTAAATTATATTTATTTAAACCAGATTTTTTGTTATTTATCATTAAATTCCTAAAAATGTATTATTATTATTATTACACCATGCCAAAATCTCCATATTATCATAGCGCCTAATTATACACCTGTCCTAGTACAGTGGCCTGTGGCGCTCTACTGGCTACATGAACACATTAGGGATGGGACCAAATTTATTCTCCGGGACATTATGGTGCTGTACTGATGAATTTTGACTGCATGGGTACTATTTATTAAGTTGGCGACAGCCTAAGAGCTATTGCTTCATGCACATACACGAAGACTAGAGTTGAAGGCCTTTAGGTTCAGAGAAGATGTTTTCCATTTCAAGGGCCATCTCAATACCCAATGTGTTATTATTACGTATACACATTCTGCAAAAGTTTTCTTAAAATCGGATCAACAAGAGGCCCAAGATGGTCTGTGGACATTTTACAGGTTAAAATTAGGGAAGTGTGGGGGTGGGGTTGTGTTACTAAAGCAAAAGATAGTGCTTTTCATTCAGTCAAGCTTTTGTTATACCAAAGTATAGCATTTAAGAACAAGAAGGCCAAAATGACCCTGAGTCGCTCATCTGATGATCCTCAAAAAAACAAAAAAACAAAGTCCATGACCTTGAAATGCTTTCCTGAAGATCTGAACAGTTAGCTCTTGAAACAGTATCATAACTTTTTATATGTTAGTCATTATTTGAAGTGGTAGTGCTTGTTAATCATTAAACAATATAAGTTTATTTGTGGCAATGTTTGTAGGAGGCATGTTTGAAGTCCAAGCAGTCCTTACAGTTGTCAGAATCAATACGTTTTATTTCCAATGGAAAAATGGAAGTCATTTTTGTAAGAAGAGTAACATTCCTGTAAAACTTCATGAAAATCCTTCAAAACGTTTCAGAGGAATAGTTGCCACAACTTTTCTTATGTTTGACATCGAATTAAAATTAATTCTGCTTAGGACTAACAACATGTCAGGTCTGTCAATTTGGTAAAGGTTCCAAATCAATACCCCTTAGGGGTTTTGCGAAGTAGTCGCCACAAAATTGTATTTTTAAAAACTAGTTTTAGATGTGGCGGCCATCTTGAATTTCCGGCCGACATGATTTTCACTTAGGACCAAGAAGACAACAATAGCAACATTCCTGAAAAGATTCATGAAAATTCATCAGGTAGTTTCAGAGTAGTAGTTGCCACACGTTTGTCCTATATAATTCTATGTAAACAACAATGGCCAATGGTGGTCATGTTTGACATCAGATCAACATGAATTTTGTTTAGGACCAACTACATGTCATGCCAGTCATTTTGATGTAGGTTCTTATGGTATTTAGGAACTAGACGCTGCAAAATTGATTTTTAAATCTATTTTAAGCTCCGTGGTGGCCATCTTGAATTTCAGGTCATCCTCATTTAGGATCAACTAGACATCAAGAGCAACATTCCTTAGAAGTTTCATGAAAATCCATCCAGTACTTTGGTCGCCACAAAAAAAGTTTACCGACGGACGACACACCAGAGCATAAGCTCTGCTGATCTTTGATCAGTAGAGCTAAACAATTGTCAAACAAGCTTATAATTTCATAACAGAATAAGATCAGTCAATGGAACGTCATCACAACTTCCTGTGCCTGCCGTAGTGTGTTCAGGCTAAATAAGTGTATACATGGTTGTAGGGTGGGGATCTGAACATTTCCAAGTTAAGACCCAGAGTCCCCATCGGTGGGGATGGACCCCAGGGCCAATGCTTTTTGGATGGTTGTATCCGTCTGTTCATGCTCAGCAACTGTATTTATGGTCATAGGGTGGGGATCTCAACAGTTTCCAAGTTATGGCCCAGAGATTATATCCTAGGACTGGGGACAGACAGGCCGATACTGGGTTAGATGATTGTATCCAACTGTTCATGCCCAGTAAGTGTATACATAGTTACAGCATATAATAAATTTCTTGTTCTTTAAGTTTGCTATCAACATAGAAACGTCAAACTAAAATCACTGAAAATGCATACATAGTAACACGCACCGCACCTGATGGATATCCGGTATTTACTTGAAATGACAAGCTTCGTTTTATCTTATAAAGTATGTGCCAGCTGTTTTTTATGGGTTTTTTAACCAGATTAGAATATTCTTTCTCTGGGATGACCGATTCTCATTTTCACTCGCCTGTACCGAAATTCACTCGTCGCTCGAGCAGATGATTGTCAGGCTCTGATTTGGTTTGATGTATTACCCAGCTCAATAACTTAACTGTATAGCGAAAATTTGGAAATAAGAGTAGTTTGAGTGACGGTGAGAGGTGGGACTTCATAAGAGAATTTGACTGACAGTGAGAGGTGGGACTTCATAAGAGTAGTTTGACTCGACAGCGAGAGGTGGGACTTCATAAGAGAATTTGACTGACAGTGAGAGGTGGGACTTCATAAGAGTCGTTTGACTCGACAGTGAGAGGTGGGACTTCATAAGAGTAGTTTGACTGACAGTGAGAGGTGGGACTTCATAAGAGTAGTTTGACTCGACAGTGAGAGGTGGGACTTCATAAGAGTCGTCTGACTCGACAGTGAGAGGTGGGACTTCATAAGAGTAGTTTGACTGACAGTGAGAGGTGGGACTTCATAAGAGTCGTTTGACTCGACAGTGAGAGGTGGGACTTCATAAGAGTCGTCTGACTCGACAGTGAGAGGTGGGACTTCATAAGAGTAGTTTGACTGACAGTGAGAGGTGGGACTTCATAAGAGAATTTGACTGACAGTGAGAGGTGGGACTTCATAAGAGTAGTTTGACTCGACAGTGAGAGGTGGGACTTCATAAGAGAATTTGACTGACAGTGAGAGGTGGGACTTCATAAGAGTCGTCTGACTCGACAGTGAGAGGTGGGACTTCATAAGAGTAGTTTGACTGACAGTGAGAGGTGGGACTTCATAAGAGTAGTTTGACTGACAGTGAGAGGTGGGACTTCATAAGAGTAGTTTGACTCGACAGTGAGAGGTGGGACTTCATAAGAGTAGTTTGACTGACAGTGAGAGGTGGGACTTCATAAGAGTAGTTTGACTCGACAGTGAGAGGTGGGACTTCATAAGAGTAGTTTGACTTGACAGTGAGAGGTGGGACTTCATAAGAGTAGTTTGACTGACAGTGAGAGGTGGGACTTCATAAGAGTAGTTTGACTCGACAGTGAGAGGTGGGACTTCATAAGAGTAGTTTGACTTGACAGTGAGAGGTGGGACTTCATAAGAGTAGTTTGACTGACAGTGAGAGGTGGGACTTCATAAGAGTAGTTTGACTCGACAGTGAGAGGTGGGACTTCATAAGAGTAGTTTGACTTGACAGTGAGAGGTGGGACTTCGAACACAATGAGGGGAGTAGGCGGAATATCACATTTTTATGAGAATTTAACATTGGCTGATTTTACGCCCACCCAAATAAACAATTTGCCAGGCTGGTACATCCTTGCAATTAGTCATGGTCCACATTCATAAGCGCTTAATCGTAAAACAGCACTCAGTAAATAAATTCATGCCTTATGCAAAGAAAAAATTGGTGAATTTGAAATCAGTTTTTTCTGAAATTTTTAGAAATTGGTCGGGATGGGGACGGACTCCGGCGCCAAAGCTGGTTGAATGGTTGTATCAGTCTGTTCATGCCCAGTAAGTGTATATATGGTTATAGTGTGGGGAACTCGCTGGTCCATAGGGTTGGGGATGGATCCTGGGGCTGATGCTAGTTGGATGGTTCTGTCTGTTCACGCTCAGTAAGTGTACATCTGTGGTTTTTCCGTATAAATCTATGTAAAACATGTGACCCCTAGTGTGGGGCCAAGTTTTACCCCATTGTCTCGATGATAGAAACTTGATAGAAGATCATAAGCGTATGGTACAATATATAAATATTAGCCCTCAAACTCATGTAGTATCAGAGAAGAAGATTTTTGAAAATTTCGTATATAATTTTGTAAAACTGTGATCTCCAGGGTGGGAACAGGTTTGACCCCAGGGTCACCATTTAAACAAACTTGGTAGAGGACTATAAGTTTATACTGCATGAAATATATGGGAGTTCCTTGCCTTGTTGTTTCAGTGAAGAAGATTTTTTAAGTTTTCCCCTAAATGTAAAACATGTGACTCCTCGGGCGGGGCCAAATTTGACCCCAGGGTCACTATTGGAACAAGCTGAATACAGGATCATAGCCTTATGCTACATGAAAAATATTAGACCTCTAGCTCTTGTACTTTCAGAGAAGAAGGTACCCATACAAACCTATGTAAAACTGTTACCTCCGGGGTGGGTCAAAATCTCTATATATAAACTCTGGACCTCTGGGGCACAGCCATTTTTTACCCTGGGGACTTCAATTGAACAAACTTGATAGTCCAGGGGCTGGTAACCATTAATAAAGAAACTCAGCTGAAATCTGTTCAGTGGTTCATGAAAATACGATGTTTATTAAGGTTTCAACCTTTTATGACAACGGAGGATATCTTGGACCAAATGTTAACAAATTTGAAAAACATTGACCTAAGGATCATCCATGTGAAGTTTGGATAAAATTGACCAAGCAGTTTCTGAGAAATTGTTTAAGCAAAAGTTAACCACAGACAGACGACGAATGATGGACAAAGAGTGATCCCAATAGTTCAAGTGTCAAAACTCTGCAGTTTCGACTTTAACATGGCTAAGTTTTCAATTTGTAAACCCTTTCTTCTATGACTGCGGTAACTTCTTCAAATAAAATATTAAAACAAGAGGCCCAAGAGGGAATGTGAATTCTCTACTGGCTAACATGGATCTTATAACCAGATCTGGTGTTACATATGACTGGTTTCAAACTTGTCCGAGATTTTACTGAACAAACATTCTGAACAAGTCTGATAAAGATGAAATATAAATGACCTAGAGTGTTAATAAAGCAAAATATATCTCTTTTCATTCAAACAAGAGCCACAAATCTGCTGCTGCTGCTCAAATTGTACTGGTTGTTTGGTAAAGGTCTGATGAAAAACTAGAAGAGTTTTCCATGGAACACTTGTGTCGCCTGCTTATTTCAGAAAGGAAAATCTAACTATAACGATTGAAGACAGGAAGTGCAATCCTTCATGAATTATGGGGCAGATTATATATAAAGTTTTATAAAAAGGGGAAATGAAATTCATAGTTACTGGACATGTCAATGACATTAAATAATTGATAAAGAAGAACTGTATATAGTTGTATGACCATAGGTCAATATTTGTTTTGTCAAGTTATGTTAGGCTAGGTTAGGTTTCAGGTTAAAGTTGTATGACAAGAAGCACCAATACTGATGTGAACACCAGATTGCTAACTTTTACCGCCAAAATGTAACATAACAGGAGTTGACAGAAGACAACAGAACAGAGCCCGCCTGCTGTGCGGGGAACATCGAGTACAGGGGAAAATAGAAGTGGGGATAGAGAATGGTGAGTGGGTGGGAAGGGTAGTGAAGGGTTATTGCAGCTTCAGTCTGGAAAAAAAAGCACTCAACAAATATTTAAAACTGCTAACTACAAAGTTTCGTTCCAATATTTATTTCCATATAACCTACCTACACACCAAGTTTCACTTCAATATTCCACCCTTAACTGAAGTTATTGCCTGATAATCGTTTTATCTATCTTTATCATCTTTTCCATCTAAGCTAGCAAGTTCCGTCGCAATACTTCATTCCTAACAAACGCTATTGAGCGGAAACCACTCTTCTATTTTTAGACACAGCAACCATGGTCTTGAAACCAGTGACCCCAAATGCAATCCCAAGCTTCCTTTCCAGATAAACTACCTACATAGCCAGTTTAATTGCAATATCTCACTCCTAACACAATTTACAGAGCAGAAACCTTTTTTTCTATTTTTAGTAATAACAACCTTGACCTTGACCCTAATTCAATCCCAAGCTTCCTTTCAAATAAGCTACCTACCCAGCAAGTTTTATATCGCAATATCTCATTCCTAACAAAAGTTATAGAGCGGAAACCACTTTTTCTATTTTCAGTGACAGAGACCTTGACCCCAAATGCAATCCCAAGCTTCCTTTCCATATAAGCTACCTACCAAGCAATTTTGTCACAATACCTCACTCCTAACAAAAGTTATTGAGCGAAAACCATTTTTCTATTTTCAGTAACTGTGACTTGATCTTGACCCCAGTGGCCCCTTAATGCAATCCCAACCCTCCTTTCCATAACAGTTACCTACCCAGCAAGTTTTGTCGCAATATCTCACTCCTATTAAAAGTTACTGAGCAGAAACCATTTTTTCTGTTTTGAGTAACAGTGACCTTAACCTTCATTCCAGTGTCCCCAAATGCAATCCCAACCTTACTTTCCATATAAGTCACCTACTCAGCAAGTTTCGTCGCAATACCTAACTCCTAACAAAAGTTACTGAGCGGAAACCATTTTTCTATTTTAAGTAACAGTGACCTTGATCTTGATTCCAGTGGCCCCAAATGCAATCCCAACTTACTTTCCATATGTCACCTACTCAGCAAGTTTCGTCGCAATACCTAACTCCTAACAAAAATTATTGAGCAGAAACCGTTTTTCTATTTTTAGTAAAAGTGACAGACCCAGTGACCCCAAATGTAATCCTAACATTCCTTTACATATAAGCTACCTACCCAGCAAGTCTCATCACAACACCTCACAATTAACAGAAATTATTGAGCAGGTAGACAGTCGGGTGGGCTTTTTGCCGGAACATGGCGACGATATGCACAACCAGGCTCAGTACTGATCAATCCTGTTAAGTTTCATTGAAATCTGGCCAGGGGTTCAGGAGAACTAGTCCGGACAAAGTTAAACCTTTAAAGGGTCATAACTCTGCCAAAAATCATTCAATCCGAACATGGCGACAATATGCACAACTACGCTTGTCTATTTGTGGCTGAAGGATAATAGCGAGGATTGTGTACACATAAAATTGATTCAAGCTAACCTGTAGGCCTTATTACCTACTGACCGTTCCAAGTCGGTAACTTTGTCTTCACCATCCTTTCTGTTGTATTTTGTCTTTTTCATTGTATAATTAATTAAATATTGCTCCTTGTTTGTTGTATAGTGCGGACCTACGATGCCATTGTGATTGGACGCTGTGGTTTCTATAGGACCCTATATCTCAATTTTGGTAATGATCATTCCTGCCAAATTTCATTTCGTCGAAACCTGGGTTCCGGAGAACTAATCTGGACACACATGACAGACAGACAGCATAATAAAAACATGTCTTCCCTATACAAAGTGGGGGAGACATAAAAATAGGCTGTACTTTGTGTCATCATTACCATCTCAAAAAGTTGGCCTTCTCATATTTTATATTTAAGTACTGAAAAGGGATCGCTTTGAAGCAACAGAGAAAAGTATCAGGCTCCGTTCTATTGAATCTGTTAATTTGAGGTTACATAAGGTGCTTCACCTCTCACTACCACCAGCTTAAGAGATATTTTACTTTAAAGCCACAAAGATTGGGTTTGATGATCCCAAAGGACCAGTTAAAGATGAAAGGCCACCCTTTTTGTAATATTATCAATTAACAAATTTAACTCTTAAACAACATATGAACATTTCTTGATAGTCTCGGAGAGAAACATATATTGAAAACCGCTACCAAGAAAAATATTATTTGCATGACGTAGATACTCCTTTTACCACTGTGTGACTGCATGGGGAAATGAGGTAAATCTGAGTTGTATAGCTGCACAACTATTGCCAGATAATTGATAAATACATTTACCTATGGCTTAATTTACCTGTTCAAAGTTTTCTAGGTCATCAAATAAAATCTTATTCTCGCTTTTCACAGATATTGCAATGTGTGAATTGTAAATATCTAATGTTGTGTATTGATTTCAATTTAAATAAACATAAACATGTTCATGAAACAAAACATGGGCGGAGAACTTTAAGTAATAACACTACTGACTTGTAGTCAGGACGCCTTTTTTACAGCTGCCACACAGCACTAAACAAACGCTAGTATGACTGTCAATAAATACTGAAAAGAGAATCCCTTGGAAGCAACAAACACAAACAAGAGAGAAAAGTAGCAGATTAGGTTCATGATAATTAATAAAACAAGACCTCGGTCTGCGGGTGTCTCGTCCACCGCAGCAAACGGCATATGAAATATGTTATTAAATTTGTGCTTAAATTATGTCCTCCAAAGACAATACTTCATATCACCAAGTAACAATCAAATACAAGAAATCCGCGGATTCAATGTCTCGCCTAATGGGGGAATAAAAAGGTCAATGATGCTTAAATGAAAGTTTGTAAAAAATTTAATAACTAAAAACAATGGAGTTTGCAGTTTGCTGAGATGACATTTAAGTGCATTTGTTTAAAAACAAAATGCCATTCTATTAAAACCAAGAGGCCCAAGATGGCCTGTGGAAAACTGACTAAAACGGCTCTTACATCAAGGGTTGTCGACATAAAATTCCCATCAGTACTTCTTTTAAAACATTGCAAAAACAACAGGGATAGGATGGTCTTAGATCGCTCAACTGTTAATCATGGGCAATAAGTCTGCTGTGTCTAGTATGGCATGGGTATTTTTTAATTTGTCCCACTTTCTTCTATATAAAATGAAGTAACTAAAGATTTAACAAAGGAAAATACAATATAGCATTTTTCAACAAATCAAGAGCCGTAACTCTGTCATTACTAACAAGATCTAGCTGGTTTTCGAACTTGTCCAAGATTTCATTGATATACCATGCTTTGCACAACTAGACATCATACTGAGGCTTCCTGCCAAGTTTTGTAGAAATCCAACAAACCGTTTAGGAGGAGTAACGCCGACAAGAAATTTAAAGTAAAAACGTCAAAGGGCCGTAACTCTGTCATAAATCAGCGAACTGGAACAAAAGCGCGATATGCACAACTAGACACCTTTGGCCACATAAAAAATATGTGTGGTTCAGGTAACCCGACTGACCCTATTTTAAGGGGCCGACCCTAAAACTTTTTATGCAAAAATATAAAAAAATATTAAAAAAACAACATGTTTTTGTTGATAATGCAAAAAAGTCGAACTCAAGGTATAGTTCGACTTTTTTGCATTATCAACAAAAACATGTTGTTTTTTTAATATTTTTTTATATTTTTGCATAAAAAGTTTTAGGGATCGGCCCCTTAAAATAGGGTCAGTGGGTTACCTGAACCACACATATTATTTTGTTTCGCCTTACCGATGCTTCCTGCAAAGTTTCGTCGAAATCCAACAAGGCGTTTAGGAGGAGTAGCGTCGACAAGAAATTTAAAAGTAAAAATGTCAAGGGGCCGTAACCATCAACAAGAGGCCCAAGTGGGCCTGTAGACGCTCTATATGATGTGATTCAAAAACAGAAACTTGATTGAGCCCAAGAAACATGTTTCCTATATATAACTCTATGTAAACTTTTCGTTATCGTGGTGGCCATTTTGAATATTTTACGACAACGAAAAACACACACTTGATAGAGGCTAACAACAGGAACATGTATATGATATTTAACTGGAATGGAATTGAATTGAATGTTGTTCAACGGCTCATCAACACAGTATAGGTTATTTAGAGCCGACCCAGAGAGAGGGGAAGGATACATAGGAATCCGGGAACCTGCCCTACTCTTATTATCGAATAGATTCCTATGGTTCTTTAACGTGCTCGGAGGATAGACCGATACACGGGACCGCCCGGTTTACGTCCCCATCCGACGGACGAGGCTAAGGTAAAGTGTCTTGCCCAAGAACACACCGACGGAACTCAGTGGCACCATGGAGGATTGAACCCGGGGCCTCCGGTTACAAATCCGCCGCGCTACCGACTGCGCCACGCCAGCCCCTGGAATGGAATGTGGTAATATGTCGTTGAATTTGACCTAAGTTTAGCCATGGTGGCAATCATGGATGACTGGAGACCCCAAAAAACACAATCTCTGAGGGGGACTAACCTAAAGATCATTGTGATTAAGTTTCATCAAAATCCTTCAAGCGGTTTCAGAGAAGATGTAATTTTTAACGTTTTCCTATATTATTCGACGATAACGAAAAAACACAAACTTGATAGAGGCTAACTCAAGGAACATGTTTATGATATTTCACAAGAATAGAATAAGCGGTTTTGGAAATGTTTAAAATTTCCTTAAATTTTACCTAATTTCAGCCATGGCGGCCATCTTGGATGACTGGCAACCACGAAAAATGCCATTCTGAGGGTGACTATCCTAAAGATCATTGTAATGAAGTTTTCACCAAATTCCTTCAAGCGGTTTTAGAAAAGATGTTACTTTTAGCCTTTTCCTATATAACTCTATGTAAACTTTGGATCGCCGTGGCGGCCATTTTGATTTTTCGACGATAACAAAAAACATAAACTTGATAGAGGCTAACCCAAGGAACATGTTTATGTTTACCCAAATATCATGGTGATTAAGTTTCATCAAAATCCTTCAAGAGGTTTCAGAGAAGATGTCATTTTAACCTTTTCCTATATAACTCTATGTAAACTTTGGGTCGCCGTAGTGGCCATTCTGATTATTCGACGATAACGAAAAACATAAACTTGATAGAGGCCAACCCAAGAAACACGTTTATGATATTTCACAAGAATGGAATAAGTGGTTTCGTCAAAGATGTTTGAAATTTTCTTAAATTTTACCTAATTTTAGCCATGGTGGCCATCTTGGATGACTGGCGGCGCGAAAAACACAAATCTGAAGTCGACTATCCTAAAGATCATTGTAATGAAGTTTCATCCAAATCCTTCAAGCGGTTTCAAAGAAGATGTCATTTTTAGCCGTTTCCTATATAACTCTATGTAAACTTTGAGTCGCCGTGGTGGCCATTTTGATTATTCGACGATAACGAAAAACACAAACTTGATAGAGGCCAACCCAAGGAACATGTTTATGGTATTTCACAATAATGGAATAAGTGGTTTCGGAGGAGATGTCGTTTGAAAATGCCTTAAATTTGACCTAGTTTTAGCCATGGCGGCCATCCTGGATGATTGGCGGCCACGAAAAATCTCAGAGAGGCCCTCCCAAGTAATATTGTGATGAAGTTTCATCAAAATCCTTCAAGCGGTTTCAGAAGAGATGTCGATTTTATAAAATTGCTAACTGACGGACGGACGACGGACAAAAAGTGATCCCATAAGCTTGTCTGGCCTTTGGCCAGTAGAGCTAAAAATCAACGAACCGGAAAAAAACGCAAGAGGCACAGCAATGCTTCCTGCTAACACGGCGTAAACACAAAAAAAAAAAATTAAAATAAAAAATCATTTAAAAAAATTTTTTTAAAAATTTAAAAAAAAAAGAAGTTTAAAAAAAAATAAAAAAAATAAAAAAAATAAAATTAATTAATAAATAAAAAAATAAAATAAAAAAATTATCAAAAAAACTAAATTACAAAAAACATCTAACAATTTTTTTATATATATTTAAAAAAAAATAAACAAACAAAAAGTAGTTTGGTAAAGATCAGATGCCCTATCTTATTAACGAGGCAAAATATAGCATTTATAACTAAATCAAGGGCCATAACTCCGCTGTGACTGGTCCGATATGGCTGGTTTTCAAACTTGTACGAGCTTTCATTGATATTAACAATCTGTTAAAGTTTGGTAAATATCGGATGAAAAATGAAGGCCCTTGGTCAGTAGAACTAAAAATCATCAGCTTCAAAAAGTAGGTCAAGGTCATAGTTCATCTATGACCTGCGTCCAAAAAGTTGAACTACCCAAGACACAACTATGTCAAAATAAAATGCTTTTTCTTCCAAAGATTATAGTTCATGAGAAAGTGATGTAAATGTAACAATTAAAGTTATCTGCCCTTCGCTTGGAGGGTCAGGGTCACTTCCACATTTGCTTTGTCACGTTGCGATGTACCACCCAAGATACAACTATAGCAAAGTTTGAAAGGTCTAGTGTATACATTTTGTGAGAAAATGACCTAAACGCAAAACTTGAATGTTCACGCCTTCGCCGCCGCCGTAAAAGCAACACCTAAATCTCTTTTCTTCTTCGAAAAGGCGACACAAAAAGCTAGGTATAATCATAAGAAGTTGTTACTGAGGTTAAGTGGTTTAACCAGGGTGTAGTTTTGGAAAAATAACGCAAAATATGACTTTGACCTTAGTATTTTTTGTCATTCAGCGATGTCCACCAATGCTAACAATACATATGACCAAGTATCAAAGACATAAAGTCAGGCAATCATAAAGTTAACTGAGGTTAATTTACCTAACTAAGGTTAAGTTCGGGGAAAATAAGCAAAATATGACCTTGACCTTGGTAATTTTTGTCGTTCAGTGATGTCCACCAATGCCAACACTACATATGACCGAGTATCAAAGACATAAAGTGAGGCAATCACATAAAGTAACCAAGGTTAAGTTTGGGGAAAATAAGCAAAAATATGACATTGACCTTGGTAATTTTTGTCGTTCAGTGATGTCCACCAATGCCAACAATACATATGACCATTATCAAACAAAGAAAATGAGGCAATCACATACAGTTAAATGAGGCTAACTTACCTACCAAGGTTAAGTTACCTAACCAAGGTTAAGTTTTGGGAAAATAATGCAAACTATGACCTTGACCGTGGTAATTTTGGCATTATATGATGTCCCTTGACCCAACAAAGCATCCGACGTTTCAGAAAATTCGAGCAGCGGTTGTAGAGATATAGTTGATTCAAAACGCGGCAACCGCCAACTGACAGAAAGGTGACTGCTATGTCTCACTACCCACTATCGTGGGCGAGACAATAAGGTGAAACACCTCTCATGCCCTCTAGCACCAGCTTAAAGCCACAAAGATTGGGCTTGATCCAAAGGACCTGTAAGTAATATACAACTACTGATCTGTAGTAATGCCTTAAAAGTTTCGGAGATATAAACCTTAAAAAAAAACATTAAGCAAGTGTTGTTGACGATGCCACCAGTAAATTAATCACTATATTTTGCCTTCCTCTAGACACAACAAATCAGAAAGAATTGGGAAATAACTTACTTGGTAAATTTCCAGATATGAGGCTCGTATGAGGTACTGCTGGTTTTCTGACTCCGAGATATGTTGGAATATGTGCTCAAAAGAGTTTGGGATCACTCCCCTTAACTCAGGGTCATTCTTCACACCTAAAGAACAGTTTACTGATATACAGAGGGAAAAGCTGAGAAAATGAAGATCTGTTAAACATGATCTAAAAATGGCACCGACTCAGTATACTATTAAATTCATGTAGTCTTTGGAACATATAATTATGTCAGACATGGGCACCAGCATAATGTGTATTATTAACCAGCACTCTTATAATAAGCACTAGTATAGTCAAAACGGTCATGTGGTGGCAATGCTAACTTTAAAGGCAATCTAAGAAAGTTGACTTAAGTCAGCACTTTTATGATAACCATTTTTGAATTTTGAAGTTTTGTAATAATTTGTCTCACCTTGCATTGTGAATGTTTTGCCTGTGCCCGTCTGTCCATAAGCAAAGATTGTACCATTAAATCCTTGCAGAACATTGTCCACCAGGTCTCTAAATGTCTCGTCATACAGGTCCCTCTGTTTTGAGCTTAACAAAGAATAAATCTTATTTAAAAGCACCGCAAGCACAATGGTAAACTCGTTTACTTTCATGCTGTTCTTAAGCAAGTGCAAATAATTTCAACTCACAAAAATGTATTCTTACATGTAATATTTATTTTTTTCTGTCTAAATTTAATTAGGAAAAGGCCTATGCCTGTGGACTTTGGGAAAATAAGCAAGCAATTGTCAAAATTGTGAAAACCGTGTTTGCTAAATTATATCTATAGGTTGCTTAAACTTTGAAAACATGGAGCAAAGAACAGAGTTTGACACTTCAGATCAAGGTTTTATTTAACAAATACAAAGCTGAGGGCCTGTAGCGCTATTGTAATAATATAAAATACAATAATACTTATTTGCATCACAAGTACATTTATAGCTCAATATAAAACTCATTTCCAAAATAACATTTTACAGAGGCATAAAGCCTGTCTTTTAAATTTTTGCACAAATCTACAATTTGTCCATAGTCCTTATCATTGAGATTGTCAGAGTGGGACACCAAACTACTAGATACCAAACTAGACACCAAACTAGACCTCATCATTTAATCAAGCTACTTCAGGGGTACTGGCAAGTTTGTTTTTGTACCCATTGAAATAAATACATAATAACTTGCAAAGTCACAGTTCTGTTTCAGGGCTAGGGAAATTTCAATTTCAACCGGTCTGAGATCCCGAGTCTTGTAGATCTAACCCTCCCGAACCGAGAGCCCACCCATCCACCAAACAATTGAATGTTGTTTAACGGCTCATCAACACAGTATAGGTTATTTAGAACCGCCCCAGAGAGAGGGGAAGGATACATAGGAATCCGGGAACCTGCCCTACTCTTATTATCGAATAGATTCCTATGGTTCTTTAACGTGCTCGGAGGATAGACCGATACACGGGACCGCCCGGTTTACGTCCCCAGCCGACGGACGGGCTAAGGGAAAGTGTCTTGCCCAAGAACACACCGACGGAACTCAGTGGCACCACAGAGGATTGAACCGGGGCCTCCGGTTACAAGTCCGCCGCGCTACCGACTGCACCACGTCAGCCCTTATCATGTGACGACTGTATCAAGGCATATCAGGTGACAACTGTGTCGCTGGTATATCTTTTGACAACTGTATCAAGGCATATCATGACAACTGTATCGAGGCATAACATGTGACAGCTGTGTCACTAGTATATCATTTGACAACTGTATCAAGGCATATCATGACAACTGTATCGAGGCATATCATGTGACAACTGTATCAAGGCATATCATGTGACAACTGTATCAAGGCATATCATGTGACGACTGTATCAAGGCATATCACCACCAAACAAAGAAGACAGGCAAAACTGGGTATTTTTTCTGTATTTGTTTATAAAAAGATACAGGTGCTTAAGTTACACTATTTAATTAGTTATGTGCCATCATCATTTCACATGTTATGCGATAATTGAATAAAACACTCGTTAAAATTATTTGAACTGTGTCAACTCACAAACTTCTGATTGGTTGAAAGGCGACAGTAGTGGGCGGAGCTAGACATTGATTCATGAAGGTCGACAGACCGAACCTGCTATTTAGAGATCAATTATCGCCATTGAGCGAGAATAAACAACAGACTTGTTAAGTACACTACTGGGGAATCTGTACGCAGTGAGCACAGGATAGTGCTTTCTAATCAGATCGCAATCATGGAAGCGTATATTAGTATCATATAAGTGCTCTCTTTCATACTACAACTATTGCTGTGCTGTAGACGCTAACTTTTAGTATGGTGCTCCCATCTACTTCGTAGCATACAGTAACAAAATTGCAGATGGCTTCAAAGTCCTTTAGTTTAGGTAGTTAAAATTTTGTTGGCACATGTATATTGATATGACTTTCACATTACCCATACAGCTTTGGTAAATGTTTTTCACAAATTTGATACTTTGATGATTTTATACATAATTTCTACAAATTATGACAATGAAATGGAGTAACTAGATACAAATAACACAATTTACGAAACAGAAAAGATAAGAATGATTATCGGGTATTACTTTAGTAATTCCAAGTATAATTTTTGTGTTTGAAAATGTCGGAGTTTCATGATAAGCTGCACAACATAAACACCGTCAAAGTTTGTTTATAAATTGCCTTAATCAAACCTTTCGTACTATGCACTAATCTGTTCTCACAATATACAGATTTCCCAGGACTGAAGTAACAAAGGATTAAAATAGATTACCCTCTGGGGATGTCAGTTTTGTGCTAACAGTTACGCTGTTATAAAAATTATGGACCAATTTTTTTTGTGATTTTGAATCTGTCCAGCTTCCATCATTTCGGATAGAACCAATAAAACCGGCATTTTCCGGAGCATTGCTCTGTGTTTTAACAACTGTGATATGTAGATAAATTTCTTCAAAGCTTGTGAAAAACGGTCAAAGAAATAGCACGTTATGTTAAGAGATCTCGACAATTATTTCAGAAAGAGGAATTTCTCTACCGATTCACCCCTACTAACTTTCATAGCAGACTGGTTCAAATGCTTATCGTTATTAGTTCTTGTCGTGTTGTTAATGTTGAAATTGGTGTAACAGCTTCATGATAGGAAATACGAAAATTTGACATGCAACAGGGAAAGTGACGTAATCGCCTGCCTGCCAATATCAGCTCATAACTACTTATATTGGACATTTATGCAAATTTACGGATAATGCTTCTTTTTTTTCTTCAAAATTCACAAATGCAATAATATACATCCCCTCGAAATGGTCTTTTGGGAAAGAAACTCGAAATGTAATGCCCACCAAATAAAAGATTCCACAGTACCTCATTTAACATTATATTTTCATCTAATACTTTAGTTTATGTATGCAATTGCCATGATTACTTATAATAATAGATTATTACACATATGCCTATGAATTAGAAGGGTGTTCCATGGAACACTGCTGTGTGCTAATTTCAGCAAGTACAACTATAAAATTTGAAGACGGGTGCAATCCTGCATGAATAATGGAGCCGTTTTTTATTTTAAATGCTAACGTTTATGAAAAGGGGCATACATTGGATTGATAAGGAAGAACTGTATAAATTATCATGACCTTAGTGCTGAAATGAGAGTGTTATTGGTCATGGGTAACAATATTCTGTGTGGTAAGATGAATATGTGTGAAGTTTCGTGAACAAAGGTCAAATACTTCTGAAGTTATGTCTAGTTATGAGCTTGGTTAGGTTGCAGGTTAAGGTTTTATGAAAAGTGGCATAACTCTGCCAAACATTCCTGGGGTTGATGAAGATGTGTGTGAAATTTCATGACCATAGGTCAAATAATTTTCAAGTTATGGCCAAGGTTAGGTTGCAGGTTAAAGTGTGACGGACGATGACGGATGGACGATAAACGGACGATGGACAAAGTGATCCCTAAGTGTCCGTCATGCTATGCAGGTGACACAACAAGATGTCCATGACCTTGAAACACTCTTATGAAGACCTGAACACAGATCTTCGAAAATTGTAAATCTTCATTAAACAATACATGTTTTTGTTTGGAGGAGGCATCTTTGAAGTCCAAGCAGCCATTAATATATTTTATTTTCAATATTTTTCAAATGAAAATCATTTTTGTAACAAGAGTAACATTCCTGTAAAGTTTCATGAAAAATCCTTCGAGCAGTTCTAGGAGTAGTTTCCAAAAGTGTTTCCTATATAACTCTGTGAAAACAAAGATTGCTGCTGGTGGCCAAGTTTGACATCAATTTAAAAAAATAAAATGTTTAGGACCAGCTACAGGCTATGCGAGTCATTTTGGTAAAGGTACCATATCAATAACACATGGTCACCACAAATACTTTTAAAATCTGTTTTTAGCTGTGGTAGCCATCTTAAAGTTAAGGCTGACCTGATTTTTACAAAGGACCAACTAGTGATGTAACGATTGTCGCCGACAATCCAATATCTATCGCTAAAAGCCAACCGATTCTGATTATCGATTTTTGATTTTATAATCAATTGTCGCCGAGTACGAAAGTGCGAAACTCAAACAAAATGGCTAAATCGGCAACCGAAAAAATTCTTGACGCCAACAATAACACAATAGAAACAGCCGTTGAGCGTTCAATTTATAGTTATCCAGGTGGAAGAACAAAGTCTAAAGTTTGGGATTTCTTTGGATTTTACAAAAATAAAGATGGGGCCCGTTAGCAAACATACTCTTGACATGGAGAATGCAATTTGCAGAGTTTGCAGAAAGTCGTTCGCCAACAAAGGTATTTTTTTATTATCTATATATTTGCGATCGATCGACTGAAAATAATATTAAGTACGTTAAATATGAACAACCAACATGATATTAATATACATTATTGGTCCAATTGGATGATGTGACTGATCAGTTATTGCGTCGGATTTTTATTGAACGACAATTCACGTGGGTGGGTGGTGTTTGTTTTTTTTAGTTTTAGACTTTTAGTATCAACTGATCAGTCTCATTGATTACAAATTTAGTATTTAACAATAAGATAAAAGGAGTATTTTAAACAGAAATGAGTTTATTAATTTGAAATATTTTCTTTAAAAAAAAATAAAAATATAAACCACTAAGTTGACTAACCACAGCTGCATAAATAAATTTAAATAAAACGTATATCCATACTTAACAAGAATCTGGAAAGATACTGGTGATTTTTGAAAGACTTGAAGGCTATTTGTATTATTTGTGACTGTGAGACAGTATAATTATGTGGGATATGTGGGATACAAGAAAGTGAAGTTACTAGTCAAAATTTGTTAATTTTAATTTTTGTTTTTATGTTTTGTTTACAAATGACAGTTTACATTCAACAGTTGTTAATAAGAAATATAAAAAGATCGGACAGGGAAAGTAGCATTCAAGGAGGACATTAAACCACAAAACACAAACAAACACGCAAACAGACAAACAAGAAGGCAAAAGCAATAATAAATGCAAACGACATCACAAACACAAAAAGGGTTGACAATAGGGCTACCGCCTTGGAACGGTCAGTGGCAAAGTAGGCCACTGGGGGTTTAAACCGGTTCTAGGGTGCACCAAACCTCACACTTACCCTACTGTCATCCCATTAAAACAGGACAGTGTAAATAAAGAAATCCCCGCCATGATCTAATCTCTAACCAACAAGGCAGCATCAATAGGCAATATAAGTAAAACACAAATATGCTCGTGTAAATATAATACAAAAAAACAATAGCCTAGAAAGCCACAACTGATAAAGTATAAATATTTTTGATTTTCTGAATCTCATATATCAATGATTGATTGAATCAAGTTTAACATCTCTTAACAACTAGTTTATACTGAGCATGCTGAGAGTCTGAGACATTATCTAAAGTCTTGAGCGGTGTTAAATTAAACTCATGGGCTGCAGTGGTGGATTAAACTCATGACCACTGGGCTGCAAGGAAAAGTCTGTGTACCACTCTACCACATGCCATGCTTCATCTACTTGATTTTATACAGACAAGATGCATAACTTGATTGAAAAAAAATAGAATCATTTTATTTCCGATTATAATCGATTATTAATCGATTTCATACATCCGATTATATCCGATTATCGATTTCCAAATATTTCCGATTGCCCATCACTAGGACCAACTCAACAACAAGAGCAACATTCCTGAAAAGATTCATGAAAATCAATTAGGTAGTTTCAGAGGAGTAATTGCCACAAGCTTTTCATATATAATCGTATGTAAACAAAGATGACTGCTGGTGGCCGTGTTTGAGAATGAATTTTGTTTAGGACCAACTACATGTCATGTCCAATCATTTTCGTAAACGTTCCAAATCAATACCACTTATCGTATTTAAGAAGTAGTTGTATTTTTAGCAGCAGCGGCCATCTTGAATTTCAGATGATCCTAATTTTTACTTATGATCAACTAGACACCAAGAGCAACATTCGTGTAAAGTTTTATGAAAATCCATCCAGTACTTTCAGAGCAGTAGTCACCACAAACAATTGCTTTTGGACGGCTGGACGTCTGGGCAGACAACGGACGAAAAGTGATCACAATAGCTCACTCAGAGCCAAATTTATTGCATATATTGTAAGAAATCTTCAGTTAGATAGAAGCCCATGATTCATTTGAACCTAAATTACTTATGATCCCATCTTGATAATGCTACAAAAAATCCCATACCAACATTCTTTTGAGCTACAGATGGTGCCACGCGGAACTTGCATTTTCCGCTTAGTCCCGCAGAAAAACTGGTTAGCGGACCCGCTATGGTAGCGTGAAAGTCCTCCCTTCTAAGTGACTTAGTTTTTTTCGTCCATCTGGGATATACTAATCGTGGTCGGTGAATTGTGTCATCGCATAATCGCGGCGAGTTATAAGGTGGAAACCAGCGTATCACCACGTTTTTTCCCAGGTTACCTTTAAATGTCTACTCTAGTTTAATAAATTATAATCCAGAAACTGTTTTTGTTGCAGACTTTTAAATCACATCTAGAATATAATTATACACATATACACTTTGTATCCATTTTATGTTTCAGGAACTCGGCATTGAAGCCCACTAATGAGGGAGATCGGTAGCCGTCAATTCCCTTTAATCTGAGTGTTATATGTTATTTTATGTCCATTATTATTCCATTATTATTCCAAAACACACATACAATTTCCATTTAGAATGCGCCTTAAACTGACTGACATCATACATGTACAGCATTGTGCGTATTGACGCTGTGAACTGCAGTCCCGTGTTGTGTTTATTTAATGTTTACACGCGTGTTATCGATGTTAGGTAGATGACGCAAATTTTGCTTTGTTTACATTATGCATTGGGCGAGGAATATAGAATTTAACAAAGAGTTTTTTTATTAAGTCAATTATAATGTACCAACAAAATCAAAAGATCTTGCTTTCATGTATGCATGTTCATTGTAAAGATACGACAATCTTGACGTTATAAAGTTACAACGTACATAATCAATTACAATTACACGCCGATGTAATAGACTCTCCATGCATGTACATTATTCAGGCATGTACATACTATAACGTTATCAGAATTTTGAAGTTTTCAAGTTTGTAACATTCCACAATCAAAACAATGTGTGAACATGTTAAAAAGCAAACAATACAGACATTGAAGGAACGTAATATATCATAGTTCTGACGGCACACTAAAACATGCTGGATTTAAATAGATCAAACAAAACTTATGAAAACAGTAACATTGAACAAAGGCCGTGTAGTAATTATATCATTAACACCAATTGAGTTTTGAGTTTTGAGATTAAGAAAACAGCAATTATGTTAATAAGTGATGATCTTATTGTTTGTTCTTCTTTTGAATAGCCAAGAGAAACCATATACATATGCACGCCGTTTCTTTAATAAAAGTATATATCCGGCAAGTATTAAACAAAAGACACTACACAAAGTTTTTTCACACAATGCATTTTTGTTTTTATTCAAGAATACATTATTGTACATGTATATTTGTATAAAAGGATTAAAGGTGAAATATAGCGTGTCTTTTGAGCATATATTCTGAAATATATGTATATAATATACAATCTGTTCAAATATTACACTTATTGGTTGTCCCGTTTTCTCACAGTAGCCAATTTTATCTCATAGCGCACACGCTTCGAGTTTCGCCCTTTTTGAAGACAGGTAAGTGTCACGTGATCCTGTGACGTCATTGGTACCAAACGATTAGTGGTGTCGCATTGAGTTGTATAGTATTGTCTATGTAGGATTACGTTTTATGGTACGTGTTAAAAATGCCGTGAGCTGTAGCTGGGTGTCAAAGTGTGCATAAAAAAGGACAATCTAATAACATCAGTTTCTTTCGTTTTCCTAATCAGGTTAATGATAGATTAAGATTTGAAGTGTGGGTGGACCGCTGTCGACGAAAATCGCCCGTCGCGTCAAAAAATGGAAACCTTCGAAAGACGCGCGAGTTTGTAGTAAACACTTTGAGTTGGATTCGTGGGAAGTCCATCCTTTGGTTTCATTTTCATTGAATTTGGAGGACAAACGGCCATGCAGATTAAAAACAACAGCGATACCAACAATATTTTCTTACAAAAATGAGAAGTGCCTAACCCCGCCGTCTCCGAGCAAGTTTTATTCGCCGCGTTGAGGAAGAAATTATTAAATGCGGTACGATAGAAGTTTTTGTTCAGTTATCTTAGCAATTCCTCGGGTATGTGTATGATAAATTGTAGAAAGGTATATAGTCTTAGATCTGTACATCGTGATTGTTTAGCTGTTGAATTCCTCGTTGAATTAGATGCGCATGCGTCTTACGTGAACGGCGCTAATATAATGTAGCCGTCTTTTTCAAAAGATTGCTATAAAGGTTTAGCATATAAATGTAAATGGTGAAATAAACACTGTGTCGTTGTTTCAATATATATTTTGTAGTATTTTTTTTTTTTTTTTTTTTTTTTAAATTATACACCTTCTTCTTCCAATAGTGTTATAGATTTATATAGAGTTATATATCGGTCTCTGGATTTGAAAATAATGACAAAATGTTTCATGGATGTCTATTAAAAGGCAGAAAATTGATAATGTTACTAGCTATTATATTAGTTCAGTAATGTTGCATGGCAAAACAACAACAATAACGGCTTTTACCTCATGCAGTAAGTAAACTAAGTGCTTTACAAGCATATATATATACTTTATATTCTAAATCAAAAATTTGATCTGTTAGGTCTGTTTTTTCGATCTCTACATGTACATAATACATAATGTCGTGCTCATAATACATTTGACTATATTATTTAGATCGTAGTATTTTTCGCTCTTCGTGCGCGATGAACTAGTTTCTCACGCATCATATATCCGTCTTGTGCAATACGCGGCTCGCCGCGGCGGTATTGCACCGCTCACGGCATTGCAATATACAGGAAATGTAGGCATATCATAAAACTACGTTTCCCTAAATGGTGCGTGCTTTTGTCATATACCGACGTATGAACCCTGATTAGGCTGTACTTCAATAGGGCACCGCAATAGTTGATTAGTCGGTGTGTGGTATATTGTTAGTTGGGGGCACGTGGAGAAAGCGTGTCATACTGCAAATCCGAATCTCATACACCACTATAAAGTGTTTGGAGGCGGCGGGGACTTATGGTATATAGAATACTATAGAAATTAGATGCTGTTTCATTTATTTATTTATTTATCAGTTATACTTACTAGACTCTAAATATATTTTTTCAATGTCTACTTTTCGGCAAAAATAAAGTCCTTAATCTGACGCTCGTATTAATGTACAAGTATTAGACCATGTTCATTCATTCGGAATATACTGCATTTCGCGCTTAGTGTAAATGTACCGAGATATTGCAGCGTTGCTGGTGACTTACAGTCAGAATTTCGATGAAAACAATGCCAACACGACCAAGCTCTTCATTTGCACCTGCACCGCGTTCAACTTCCTCATCGGTTGATGAATCCGAGGTATTTTCATCCTCAGACACGAATTATGGCTCAAAATCGTAAGGTTGCACATTGTGCACATTGTGCAACCGTCTTATCATGGGCATTTCATCTGACTCAGCATCATAATCGCTTAATTCCGACATTTTCACACACACTATACTGTTTTTGCGTGCTTTCCCTATGTACAAATGGTTTCGTTTTGTTCCCAATGACGTCACTTCCGGTTTTACGAGGAAGAGTTTTCCCCCTTTGATTTTTTTCCAATTTTTTAGCGAAGCCTGTTCGTCTTTTCGGTTTTTATCTTTAAAAACATATTTTCACTAAACATACATCAATAGCATAGTAAACATCGTATTTATAATGATATTTAATAATTAACAAGAGGTCAATGACCTTGAAGCTCTACTGATTGATTTTGATTTCAGGAAGTAGTCGCTACAGACTTGTTTTTTGAAAATCTATTTTTAACCGTTGCGGCTATCTTGAATTTCCGGCCGACCTGAAATTTTGCTAAGATCAATAAGACATTAAGAGCAACATTCCTGTGAAGTTTCATGAAAATCCGTCAGGTAGTTTCAAAGAAGAAGTCGCTACAAGTTTTCATTATATAACTCTATGTAAACAAAGCAGCCATGTTTAAGGTCAAATCAAAACGATTTTCGACAAGGACCAACATCATGTCATACTGATCATTTTAGAAAAAGTCCCATATCAATATCTCTTATTGTTTTGAAGAAGTAGTCGCTACAAACTTATTTATTTTAAATCTATTTTTAGCTGTGGCGGCCATCTTGAATTTCCGGCCGACCTGAAATTTTTCTAGGATCAACTAGACATCAAGAGCAACATTCCTGTGAA
>JAWPHD010014542.1:0-60618 GCA_037043455.1 Cyrtodaria siliqua
TGGGCATGGAAACGTGATAGCCAAAAAATAATGGTTTCAGGAAGTTACTCTGTAACTGTTGAAGGAATATTTGAAACTTGATATTAAACATGTACATAGTGACTTAATTTTGCATGTTTCTACATGTATATAAAACGTTCTTTAATTGACGTAATTTGTGTTTCCATGAAAACAATGCTGACTTTTTTTAATTCAGTTTTCGTTTAAAGAGAATAACTACAATACTTTGTACCGTGAAGATTTCCTTATGAAAGTTTCTCATGTAATAAACTATTGATAGGTATGTGTTTTGTTAGAGTTACTGTGATTATAAATATTTCTGCCATCAAATAAAATATAAAGCAGCACCTGTGAATATCCTGTTATTTTGTATCTCTTTTCCTAGATGTGTTAGTGTTACTTGAAGTTACTAGTAGCGTGATAAATACATGCAAATAGTAGCTGAAATGTTTATTATTAGTAGTAGTATTTATTTGTGTATTTATAACTCTTGTATAGGCAGTGGCGGTGGGATATCATTTATCACTACCTTATTTAAATAAAGTTTAAAAGACTTTTACTAGGGAACCAAGACCTGTCTCGATTTTCGAGGCCTTTTCTATTTATTGGGCAACTACGTTGAACATAAAATCGGTAGAACCGATGGCTGCTCCCCGAATAAAGATACACATGTGAAATACAATCGGATGAAAAATGTAGGAGGATTTGGGCGGACAAGCTTTATATTTGAAAAACTTCAGTCTCGTAACTCCGCTAAAAAAATCAACCAGAACGTCCTGACAGTATACGCTATTATCATATTGATACTTCCTACCAAGTTTCATGAACATCAAATGAAAATGGTAGGAAGAGCTGAGTGGAAATGTTTTACATTTGAAAAACTTCAAGGTCCCATAACTCCGCGAAAATAACCTTTCAATTAGAACATCCTGCCAGTACGGTCTTCTGGACATCGTAGTGATATTTCCTATAAGTAAATACTGAAAAGGAGATCCCTTAGAAGCAACAAACACAAACAAATGATCAAAGTAGCAGACTCGGTTATATTCAGTCTGTTCATGAGAGGTAATGTACAGTGCAACACCTCTCACACCTGCTAGCACCGGCTTAAGCGGTATTCAACTTCAAAAGCCACAAAGATTGGGCTTAATGATCAAGAAGGACAGTAAGCAATAACACTACTGATTTGTAGTCGGGGCAATTTTTTATGGCCGCCACACAGCACTAAACAAACGCTAGTTTGAATGTCAATAAATACTGAAAGGGGATCCGTTGGAAGCAACAAACACAAACAAGAGATAAAAGTAGCAGACTCGGTTTTATTGAGTTTGTTCATGAGAGGTAAAGTATGTGCAACACCTACCACGCCTCCTAGCACCAGCTTAAGTTAACGATAGTCTACTTCAAAAGCCACAAAGATTGGGCTTGACGATCCCAAAGGACCAGTAAGTAATAACACTACTGATTTGTAATCGGGGCAACTTTTTACGGCCGAAAATGGAACGAAAAATGTAGGTGTTGAGCGGACGAGCTTTTGATTTGAAAAACTTTATTCAACGTCACGAAACTCCGACAAAAATCATTCAACGGGAACATCCTGATATAAATATGCGCTACTAGACATAGAGTTTAATTAACATTGTTGAAGTGATACGGGAACGAGTGAATTATTTTCCCTATCATGACAACAATGTTAATTAAACTATATAATATATATTATGTGATGAATTTCTTTCCAATCGTCTTTTGACACAAGTATTCCTTCTTCTGTCAATTCGTGACGTAATATCGTGACGTCTGTCGTTTAGTTCATAACATTTGGCTACTGTGCTATCTTGCACACTAGGCGATATAGCACAGTAGAGGAATGGATATGTTATAGATTTTCTCAAACTGGGAAATTTCTATAATTCATCACAGGATATATAATATATCATTCTGATACTTATGGAACTTAGATGAAAACTTTGGAGTCGAGCGGATAAACTCCGCCAAACAATATTCAACCAGAACGTCCTGACAGTATATGCTACTAGACATCATACTGATGCTTCCTATGAAGATTCATGAAAATGTAGAAGGAGTTAAGCGGACGAGCTTTAGATTCGAAAAACTTCAAAGTCCCGTAACTTCGCCAAAGATCATTCAATCGGAACGTCCTGACAGTATGCGCTACTAGACATCATACTGATACTTCGTTTGGATTTTCATGAAAATCGGATAAAAACCGTAGGAGCTGAGCGCGAAAAAGAAAGCGGGACGGTCGGTCGGTCGGACGGACGGACGGACATACTCATACATACAGATTGAGGTCGGGTGACATAGACAAAGTAGTATAATAATCAAATTTAATAAATCAAAATATCGGAAAATAAGGAAACAAAAAAATATACTCGTATATATTTGACATTTAGCATATCTAAATGACTTAAAAAATACATCCGAAAACAAACAAACAAACGAGTATTTGAAACTATACCAGAAGATAAGAACAAACTTGGAGTGAATCAAAACCAATAGTAAAATGACACGACTTATAGAGAGTATGAAGAACAGTTTTGTCTGATAACTGTATACATCTATAAATACAAAGTTAGTAGATCTATATGTAAGGATTGGAAAACAATAAATACCCATCAAAGCACCAGCGCAATTGACATTGTCATAACCGAGAAAATATGAGCGAGATTCTAACACAAGATTTAACGTGTTTATAGATATCTTTAAATAGTCTTAATTTCCCCTGAATTCCAACGTTGTACCGTTTCATCCATAATACATTGCTATAAATCGTATCAAAACATTTCTTCAAATCATCAAATACACAGTATAATCTTTTCTTTCGCACAGTATGTAATAAGGCAAACGCTGCATCAGTAGTTGAACGTCCTTGCCTATAATCAGAATTCCGTTACCGTTAAATACTAGATTACGGAAGTCCAAACTTTGCATCAGATAAAACGTGTTTATTATCACAAGTTACAAATCTTACTTAATACAGTTGTAATAAGTTTAGATAAGCAGCTTACTAGAGTGATACCCCTATAATTATTAACATTATTGAAAAAACAACATTTTTATGTAATGGAATTATTATACAGACGGTCCATTTTTCTGGAAAATACACAGAATCAAGTATACTATTAAAGATGTCACACATGTGAGAAGATAATATATCCATATTTTCAATTAAATAGTCATTCATTATATAACCGCTTCCTATACATTTTTCTCTTTTAAGATGTTTTACCGCATCTAAAATTTCTTGTATAGATGCGTTTGTCTAGTTCTTCAAATGTACAGTTTAACTTTTTAAACGTATTCATGATTATTACAGATTTCCTAACAGCATTACCTAACTCCGCAAAATATTTAGTTTAAACAATATTTTATTCTCAAATGTATACAATTATTATGGTTACACAATATTATAACAAATTTAACACAATTTGAAAACGTGGATTCGGAATATATCAATCCGTTTCCATACTTACATAATGTTATGAAACGAAGATATTCAGAAGTCTATACAATCATGAACCAATAGAAATATTAAAATAGTTTGGCTTTTAGTTAAGGAATTTCAAATAATAAAAAGAATGGATGAATAAAGAAACAAGTAGATAGAGTTGGAGAAGAGAGTTTGTTGTGTGTTTTTCTTGTTTTAGTCTCCCGAATAGGCATTATTTATTCGACGTTAGTTTATTTCGAATCGTTTTGTGCTGATAATATATTTCTGTACAGCTTTGAAAATTGAAATATTTGTTTCAGTAGGTGTATGAGGGATGCCCTCTAAAAGTTGGGTAGTGTTTACATTAAGTATGTCCAATGTCCTTAGGGTATTATTTAAAATGCATCGTTGTTCTGTAAATTGTCTACAGCACAATAAGAAATGTTTCGTGTCATCTGTTGACCCACAATTACACAATGGATTTTCTATTATATTTTTTGGCGTATAAATGCTGATTTAGAGAGCTACATTTCAGCCGAAGGCGTGTATGGTATATATGTGCATGTATACACAACACACGCGCGCTCGCACGCACGCACGCACGCACATGCACACATCAGTTTGGTTCGGTTTACTATTTTACGGGTTTTCTCTCGGGATGCTTTGCCACATAGACTAGCACACTCGTGGTTAAAATGTCAATTAATTGGTCTTGTTGCTCTTCAACAGATACACAGTCAGGATCAGAGTTGTCTGTCTTAGCTGGCCATAGTAGCCTTACCTTTTTATGATGTACGAGTTTTAATTCGCCTTTGAACGAATCCGGATCATAGTTCGATATGAAAAGTGGTATTGTTGGCACGTGAGATATGTTTGCCCTTTTTATCTCATAATGACACCAATGGCTCTTAAGAAAACTCTCTTGTATAACAGCGATATTTCACATAACTTTGTACAATAGCAGTTTCTATAATTTCGTCTATATCGTTACCTGGCAAAACATGTTTGTCATGAACCAGAATAAGGGAATCAGACACAGGAACTGGTCACTTTTAATTTTGCCCTCTATTATTATAATTATCTATAAAGGAGTTGAATGGGAAATTTTGGAAAATGCTGGTGTTCTTTTTCAGAGGTCAAGCAGACGTTCGAAACAATCTCAATTGCATGCACACTATGTACTAACATGTGCAGAAATGAATTTCCTATCCAACAATACCCTTCTTTCTACGATCCCTTGTAAATTCGCTGAGATATCCGAGTTCAAAGTCACCGAAGTGCAATTTCACGCTGCTCGTCGTTTGCTTATGTCCCCTATGTAAACAAATGAATTTTACCGAAAATCAGGTGTCCGTTAATTCCGCTAATTTCGGCGCAGTATTGCAGCTTCAAATCACAGTCAATTCACTAACGTAAAGCACCGATACGTAAATAAATCCATATTTTATCAGTTTGCATAGTCCGTATCACGAGAAAGTCACATAACAACGAGTATTTCGCCACTTGTTATCGGCACTAGCAGACTTTACAAATGAAATCGCCATTTTCAAATGATTTACGGGGCCGAATGACGTCAGTGGACAGTGGGCGGATTCCAGTGATTCCCACTTAAGATGGTCCAACATGGAGCTGTGTGACACTGCTAGTGTTTCTATACCGATGTGTTGTCTTCGCTGTACTATCTCTAGCCTGTGTACCTGATCCTTAGTGTGGGCGTTCCAGACGTTTGAGCAGTATTCGAGGCCTGGTCTCACGAGAGAGAAATATGCTTCGCTCTTTACTTGATTACTGCCGATTCGGAGATTACGCCGAAGAAACCCGAGGGCACTGTTCCCTTTCTTGACGGTCTTATCTATGTGGTGTTTCCACGACAGGTCCTTGGATATTTCCACTTCCAGATACTTTGTAACATCCTCTGTTGCAAGTATGTGTCCCTTGAGTGTATAGCTGGAGAAAATTGGAGACTTCTGCCTGTAACTCTAAGGACGCTACATTTCTCTGGGAGGAAGAACATACCCAACGTTTTCTCCCACTCAGCTAATTTGATCCGGTCATCTTGGAGGATCTTACAGTCGATTTCGGTGTCATCTGCAAACAACCTCGTATTGGACTGGACAGTGGGCGGCAAGTCGTTAGTGAAAACCAGGAAGAGGATCGGACCCAGCACACTGCCTTGAGGCACATCGCTGATGACTGGGACTGGGTCGGATGTTGCTCCATCGACTGTAACTCTCTGAGACCTGTCTGTCAGGAAGTCCCTCATCCATGACAGAGTGTTACCCCGCATTCCATAGTGGTCCAATTTCAAGAGAGGTCGTTCATGAGGGACTCGATCAAATGCTTTACTGAAGTCGAGGACTACAAGGTCGAAATGTTTCCCTCTGTCTAAGCCTTTGGACAACTCATCCACCAGTGTCAGTAGCTGAGTCTCGCAGCTCATTCTAGCGTGGAAACCATGCTGACAGTCTATCAGGATACGATGTGTGTCCATGTGGCGCATCATGTTACTAAGATGTGCTCTAGCAGCTTACAACAGATGCATGTAAGGGAGACTGGGCGGTAGTTGCCAGCTTTGTATCTTTCCCCATTCTTGAATATGGCTGTGACATTCGCAGTTTTCCACATGGCCGGTACTGTTCCAGTTGAGAGGCACTTCTGGAATATATGGCACAATAATAATATTTCAAACTAGAAATGCACCTGTGCACAATAATGTCCCTAATGTAAGGTATCTGTCATACTTCTTCGGCCAGATATTTCAGGATCCTTGCTGGTATTAGGTCAGAATGAAGTTTCCCATGTTCTTTCAGTGGGAATACGCCACAGCTGTCTTTTTAAGGGACCTTATGTAGTTCCAGAGAGAACCGCTTTTGCTTGTTGAGTTGCTGTTCTTGTTCTAGGTCTCCCATTTCTATGAGGTTCTCCACGTATCGCCAGTATGCTTGACGCTGTAGTTGCTGGGCTTTAACCTTGGCTTCTTGGTATGAGCGCCTGTCTTTAGCCTTTCCTGTTGCTTTCTGTCTAGGAAGAGTTTGTTGCGTCGTCGATGTTGTGATTTTACAGATGTGTCTATCCAGGGTTTGTTGATTTTGTTCCCAGAGATAAGCTTGGAAGGGATAAATGTGTCCATCAATATCTTGAGTTTTTTCTCGAAGCATTCCCATGTTTTATTTGTTGAGAGGTTTTTCGTCTCGTCTATGAATGGTTCGTAGTAGGATTGCAGCTCTTTTCGAATTTGGTTGTAGTCTGCTTTTCTATACTGGTAAACCTGACGAGGGGGCTTCTTGACTTTCATTGGACGTAAGCTTAACTCAATGAAGACTGCTTCATGGTCACCAATACCTGGGATAACTTCACATTTATTGATGAGTGTCTTGTTGTTGGTAAAGAAGAGGTCAACGATTTTTTATGAAAATTCTGTAATTCGTGTAGGTGCATCGACAACTTGATCCAGGAAGGCATCTTTGGTCACACTTTTTATTCTGCTTACTTGGTAACGAAAAGCTTCTCTGTTCTCATTGATAGCATCCATCCTTGCACCTCTCTCAACTTCAAGGTCTTTGGTGCGATCGCTAATTCTTTTTATTTGGAATTCATCATTATCAGTCTTAGCTTGTTCTAACTTTTGTTTTTCTCTTGTTATGTCTTTATCAAGTTGTGTGAGTTTTGCCAAGTTATTGGTGAGTTCTTCCTTGACAGTTGTCATCGCTTTTACTATTCCATCCATTTCACGCTTGTCTATATTTGTTTGTGTTTCAACATCAGGACGCTCATCCACATCCCAGTCATAAATTGATGTCTCTATGTTATCCATTGATGTCTCTATGTTATCCATAATTTGTGATCAATTTTGTAATGGAATAGCATCCACATTATCTGGTAAATCGTTTCTTGTGCTCTCCAATGGTTGTCGAGCTTTTTGTGATAATTTTGTTTTACTGTCATACTCTGGCAAATTCAAAAATTGTCTTACCGCCATTGTTCCCCTTGTTTCCCCAGAGCCAATAACCTTGTTATATTCATTTACCAAAGAACCAAGTGCAAGAAATGTTGCACTACCTTGCTTGGCAGTTATTCTTATTTCTTTATCACCAACAACCCAGTATAATGTTTTGCCATTATCTGATACTTTAAACTGGTCATAATCCATTTTGTCCGGTGCCATCTTATATCGTTTTCCTATTTCATCATAAGAGGATTTGACAAGATTTTTCTTGTGTGCTTCAAGTTCGGATTCTTTCAACTCCCCACGATGTTCAGCAATATGGTCGCTTTGATTAAGAAGACTTCTTCGAACAGGCTCATCAGGCACCATAGGTAAATCGTCATCATAATATTCATCATAATCATCTCTATCAAACGCAGGATTGTCATATTCAAATCCTCCTTCAGCCATTGTTTATTTTATTTAATTTAAAAAATGTATTCAAAAAATAAAAAACAATGTCAGCTTACGGAAACAAACTCAACCCTCATAGAAAACTAAGAGAACCTCATGGTGCCAAGGGCATCCGCACAAGTGTAGTAATAACCAATAATCCATCAACAATAGACCAAAACCAGCAACTGCTTGTGAGATTTCCAAATCTAAATACTAATGATGTAATAGTTCCACGTACTGCTCGTCTTGCCTTTGAAATAGAACTTAAAAGCACCAAAGACCCCAACGCTACTATATATCAGAATCTGGGTAGAGCAATTGTGAAAAAAATGATTATAAGAATAAGTGGCAATGAAGTCATGTCAATAGATGACAGTGATATATATGATTGTTATGTAGATTTATGGAAAAGCCCTACCGGGCGAGTAAACATAGCTTACCAAGGTATTGGTAAAGCAAACATGCTAAAACATAAAGTTGGTGCGGGAGATGCTTTCTCAGACCTTGAAGATGAAGCTATAGCAGCAGCTTATGAAAATAGATTTTGTATTCCACTGGACTTTGAAATGTTAGAAAGTCATATGCCATTTTATCAAACGGGGCTTGGTGATAGGTTAGAATATGAATTAACGTTTAACAATTATAACAAAGTTATCAAAAGCAGTGATGTTGATGTATATTATGTAATAAAAAATATCTGCTTGGAATTTGATATGGTTAGTGATGTTGAATTAGCCAGACAAATAAGACAGCAAACCAATGGTAAGGTAGTATTTATGTATGATCGTATCTTGCGACATAGAAAAATATCAGCAAACAAATCTGATACCCTTTGGAATATCAACATTAATGTACCAGCACGGAGCATGAAACGTATTTTAATGCTGTTTGAAGACCCAGAAAGAACAGACACGGAATCCTTTTACAACCCAAAGATTGAAAAGGTTGAAATGACAATAGAAAGCGTACCAAATCAGTTGTATAGTCAGGGCATGAGGGCATATCAACATTGGGATGAAATCAACAAATAGTTTGCCTTGACATCAAAAAGAAACAAAGAGACAGACATAGTGGCGAAGGACTTAAACTTTACCAATGTTTCTCTTGAGACTTATCTGACAAAATCATATGCTTTGTGGCTTGACCTTAGAACATGTGATGACAATTTATTTCACGGCAGTGGAAGAAGAATAGAAAACGGCAGTGAAGGTATAACGATACTAATAAATAAAAAAGCAGATGCAGATCAATCTTTAAATATTCATCTATATATAATACAAGATGCGCAAATCAATTTTGAAGATGGAAGATACAAAGAAATACGATACTAAATATCCTAAATATCCCCACAGTGCCATTATCTGTGCTCAGACAGGCTGTGGTAAGACAGAGTTTGTTCTTGACATACTTGAAAAAGAGTATGTTGGAGTTTTTGAACATATAATTATATTGTGTCCAACCATAGAGTGGAACAAGGCTTATACAAATAGACCCTGGATAGGTGATGTAAGACACCCGAAAGATAAAAAAAATAACAATTGTCAATCCCGTCAGCAACGGCAAAGAAATGCTACAAGAACTGCTGCGTTCATTTTTCAAACAATATGCTGGCAAGCCCACACTATACATCATTGATGATTGCTCCGCCTCAAAAGAATTAACAAAGAAAAAAGATATGTTATCATAGTTGGCATTCTCTGGTCGTCACGCCAAACAATCAGTGTGGGTCATTTCACAGAGATATAATTCCGAATTGAAAGATTTGAGGGAGCAAGCAAAATGGTTGTGTATGTTTTACACTAAGGACAGAGATAGTTATGAAAATTGTTTGAGAGAAAATGATGTTATTCCGACGCTAGAGGAGAGAACCAGATTAAGAAAAGCTTTAGCAAAGACTAAATATTCCAAGTTAATTTTGAGGACTGACCAACCAACTGGTTATTGGGTTGAATAATATTTTTTACGTATTTTTTTCTAACTGTTGGTAATACTAACAGCAAAGTAGCAATGTTAATAGCAATACTGACATGAAAATATAATGGAAATATCGGGGAATATAGTAATGCTTATAGCATTGCTCATAGCAAAGTAGCATTGCTCATAGCAAAAGTAGCATTGCTAATAGCAATGCTTGCAGCAAATTAACAATGCTAATAAAAAAAATAGCAATATCAATAACAATGCTATTAACAATACTAACAATAACTAGTTGCGTGGTAAATATCGCAGCTGGTTGTTTTGTGTTTTATATTTATTTCAAGATAAAAAATAAAATTACTAATATAAAAATGAATGCGGAAGAACTATTACAAGATATATCGGAAGGTTTCACGGAACGTGATGAATCAAAGCAACAAGAAACAAAAAAAGAAAGATTATCAGCCATAGTGGCTGGCGGTGGTAGCCGTCAATATTTAGGTAAAGACATACAACTCACGAATATAGATAGCATGCCCCCGGATGAAATTAACAAACTTTACTGCAGATATGAAGCAAGGCTTGGGGCAAGCATGACCAAGACTTTAGGTAATTCTTTTATTAACTTGTATGTGATGGGAGTATCAAAATATTTCAATGTAACCAATCCACCAAAACTGATAGAAGATTTGGAGGAAGACCCATTTATTAATCATGCTTTAACAAGTGCTTGTTGTGAATTGTATTACTGGTATGGGATGTGCTTAGCACCATTTACAGCAATACTGACAACTGTTAGACATATTGATTTTAATAAAAATAAAAATACAGATAATATAAACGGAGAAACAAGAGAGTGAAGTTATACCTGTTGAGGTTGATACACAATCTGCTAAACAAAAAGTAAAAAATCCAAAACGAATAGAGGCTGGAAAAAAAGGAGCAGCGGCAAGAAAGGCAAAGCGTTTGCTTCAGGATGCACAAGATGCTGCAAAGCAAGATGCAAAGCAAGATGCAAATGAAATAACAAAAATAACAATAGGTGAAGAGGAACCAGAAAAAAACAAAATAAACGTATACAAAAATTATATTCCACCGTGTATGGTTTTATTAGGCATTGCTGGGTTGGGTTTGTATATTTATAACAAGAAATCTGTTGTTACACAACCTGTTGCTGTTCCTGCGGTTGCACCAAAAGACCCGTTTGATTTTTAATAATTTATTTAAAAACATAATCATATAAAAAAATAATATAAAAAAATGGCAACAAGTATTGACGGAAAACAAATTGTAAATATGGTGTATCACGCTGGAGTGGAAACACTTCTAACTGTTGGATATTCTGAGATTGGCAAAAAACTACTAAAAAGACCAGCACCTAAAGTGGATTTTAATATGACAGATGTTGGGATGCTGTCTGTGGATATAATGTTAGCAATGGCTACAAAGGATATGTTGATTAAGCAAGGTATTATTCCTGCGGATATTATGAAATAATTTAAAAAAATATATATAAAAAAATGGCAAGCGCAGTAGCAATGATGATAGGTGGCGCATTAACAAACGCATTGGCATTTAGCGGTTCAAATTATTTCTTTTCAAAAATGGGAAGTCATTCAGATGAGGAAAGACAAAGGCATGACAAAGCCGTAGAACAATTGAACGCAGCACAAGCGGCGTGGAATAAAAAAAGAACAGAAAGATTAGATTTTATTAATAAGCAACTGCAGAAAGAGCATCATGCAGAGCAGACTTTTGATGATGTGGATCAGGCTATGAAGCAGTATTATTATATAACTGGTAAACATTTGCCTTCGAAACCAGAGCCTAAGTTGAGTGATTTTTAAACACCATCTCCGGATCAACATAATGAGAAATTACGTTTATTGTGGTGGGCATGGCTGCAACTGGATTTGTGGCGTATAAATTGATTTCATAAAAACAATTAAAAACTATAATTACTTTAAAATGACTAAGTTATATGTTTACTTTGGAATAACCTTTGGAAAGACTAAGTCATATGCATGATACCTATTGTTGTTGTTGTTTTTACATGGTTTCAATCCAAGTGGTCGAATATAATATGGTGGTTTAGCACTCTTCTCTATTTTATTTTTAAGATGATCAGGCGCCCACACTTCACCGTTGTCTAATAATGTCAATACCATGGATGGACCATATTCAGTATCCAGTATTTTCGTATCTGTAATAGTGTACATTTTATTTATTTCCAAGTCTGTCCATTTCTTTGTGCTATTTTGATTTTGCTCTTCAAGCAGTTCATCAAATCGTGCAGTTGTGATTTCCATTTTTTTACTTTATAGTTATATAAATTTTAATCTTTAGTAAAAAAAATGGAAAAGATTTATTACAGCCCAAAAGGATTTTGGAGAGGATACTCAGCAGTTAAAAAATTAGCAAAAGAGGCTGGTGTCAGTGAGAAAAAGGCATTAGAATTTGTAAAGAAACAAGCTGTGTGGCAGATTTATTTACCCGCACCAAAGAAAATAGTTAGACCCAGGTTTGATGTTTCTACTATGAATGGAGTGCATCAAGCTGATTTGTTATTTTTACCGCATGATACTTTTGGCTTTGGTCGTGGACGCAAGACATATAAATATGCGTTGACTGTGGTTGATATTGCAAGTAGATACAAAGAAGCAGAGCCACTGACTTCCAAGGATAGCAAAGAAGTTGCTAAAGCATTTGAAAATATATACAGTCGGCATTTGAAATATCCAAAATTATTACAAGTGGATCCAGGCAGAGAATTTATGGGTGCAGTATCGCAGTTGATGGCGAAACACAAAGTAAATATCAGACGAGGCAGAACAGAGATACACAGAGACCAAGCTATAGTGGAAAGATTTAACAGAACATTAGCTGAAAGATTGTTTGGCTATCAGTATGCTAAGGAAATAGATTCGCAAAAACGCAACAGAGAGTGGGTAAAAAGATTACCAGAAGTTGTTAAAGCAATAAATGTGGAGACAAAAAAGCCCCCTCCTGTTGAAACAAAAACATTAAAAGATGATCCTATCTGTATGAATGCCAGTGTAAGATATTTATATCAACCTGGGGAACAAGAAGGCGGAAGACGCAGAGCAACTGATCCAATGTGGAGTGTAGATATTTACAAAATTAAAAGTTATATGGTGACGCAAGGTATAAGAGTATATTATTTAAAATTACCAGCGCCTCAAAGAGGATTCGTCAAAGAAGAACTACTTATTGTTCCTGCTGATACCGAAATTTATAAGTTTTTATAAAATCCATGTGCATCAGTTTTAATTCCATCTTCTCGAATGTATCTTTTAGTGTAAAATGGTGCAAGTGTTACTTTGTTTGCTGTTATACCGTATATCTGATGTTTTATCGAACGTAACATATTCATTTCATGGGTGTATTTTTTCTTGTTAAACAATGCATCCTTGTAGTTTTCAAAGTTGATATGTTTTTGGATTACATATTTTTTTACTCCCTTTGCTTTTTTTCAAAATAGAATATAGTTTAGGTCTTAATCCAACATACTCAGCTATAGGAACACCAGCACATTCATCTTTCATCTTGCCTACTACTTTTTTATTTGTATCATCGTGCAGTCGATGGTTTTGCGGATAATCACTCAAGTCATATTCATCTTTCATTTCAGCCATATCTTTGTATGCATCTTCTGTTTTGATATCTACCAGCAAACTATCAGTGTCTGTGTATAATAAAGTACAAACATCTCCGTACCTTTTCTTTAGGGTATTATAGTACCAGTCATACATTTGGTGCTTTGATAAATCCAATACTGACATCCCAACATAGATTGGTTTGTTTAATGTTAATTTTGTTTTGTGTACATGTATTGCTGACAATTCATCTGAAAATTTTATACGCCTGATAAAGTTGGGTTTGGTTATAATTTTTCTTATCTTTTCATTTTCAGAGCCGTCAGTTTTGACTAGTTTTATATCAGTCCGCTTGCGTAGATTTTCCATTGTTTTGCCAAACACAGATAGGTTCATAAGTTTATAAAAATCCTTTTCAAAGGGTGATTTAGCTTGTTTTCTAAAATCGGTGTTTAAACGAATATATGATTCCATCCATGGTGTTTCATTAAATTCTAATACTCTGTGTATTTTCTTTAGTTTCATACCTAAAGATAAATACAGTTGCAGGTTTTTGTAACGTATCACATATTTTTCTTTGTCCATAAGATTGGGGATTAGTTGTTCTGTATTTATCATGCTATTATTTTCCAACAAATCTGTCTGGTATTAAGACAACCATTCTTTTTTCACTGCTAATCTTTCCGGTGCAAGTGGATAGTCATTGTGAGCTTCATGGAGCTCTTTAGGATATTCCAAATCAACTTCAAGTATTTGTCCTTTGCCCGGTTTGGTTTAGAAAATGCTCCACTCTTGTTTCTGGCTTTCCAAACAAAGCCAGAATATGGAAGTGGCTGACTCATTGAATGTCCATAAAGATTATTTGCATCCAGATCCATTAAGTAGTTGTTTTCCTCGTTAGGGTTATAATCAGCTACATGTGAATTGTTTGCTTTTGCATGTCGTTTTGATACCATACTTATTCCACCACGCATACCTTTTTCTATGAATAAGTGCATGTCAATGTCTGTCAAAAGTTCTAAATCTATTTTTGAATGTTTAAGTAAAGCATCCCAAGATAATCCAGGTGCTGTATAGCAATGTAAAGCATCGAGTTTATATGCACTCATACATGTTTTTCTAAAAGTTTGAAACACATCTGCTAACAGAGTTACATCAATTTTTAGATATAAATCATGATAGTCTCCAAGAGTTTTACAGTTAAACTCTTTCCATATTTTTTGAGCATGTTCGTAATCTTCGGGACTTATACTTTCATCTGAGAGACTACTGTAAAACTTTTCTATAGGTGGTAATTGCGTTTCCTTAAATCTTTCCACACTGTCTATATATTCGTATGGATAAACACCTTTTCGCAAAAGTAAATTTGTTTGTTCTCCAAACTGATTTTTAGTAATTTTGAAATCAGATTTGTCTGTTGCTTTAACCAATTTTTCCAGAGACGAAGCCATAAACTGAAAGCTATCTAAGAACCTAAGTTGTCCTATGCTAAATGATATATATTTTTCAGCATTGTTTGGAATGCATGTAATATTACCTGACATTTTATGTATTTGTTGCATGATAAGATGACTATCATATCCTTTGAGGTTATGAAATACAACAGGGATGATTGTTTTATTTGGTTTTAGTTTTAGTTTCAGGTTACAGTTTTTATGTGCTGCACCTCTGTATTCACCTGTGAAATGACAGTGGTCTCTTACTTTACAGTTTTTACCTTTTCCTATTTTATTATTACATATCCAACATTGTGTTGCTTTTTCATGATCTTCCTCATTTTGTTGTGTCATGATTAATGGTTTTGGGTGAGCAAATATATTATTAATGTTGATCTTCTCACATTGTAAGTGATTTAAAAACTGTTCAACAACATCTTCACCTCTGTAAATAACAGGTTCTTCAGCTTTGCCATCATATCTGACAACCTGGTATCCAAAACCACAAGCTTCGTGTACATTTTGAATTTCAGATTTTTTTCCAAATTTGATTGGATGTGGTTTGATTATACTCTCAAAATCAGCATATATTGCATAAGGCACATGCATCTGATTTTGATGATTTATAAATTGTATGTGATTTTTACCTTCTTGCGGCATTTCTATTCTGCAAGAATATTTGTTGATACCATCACAGTCTTCTTTGTGTTTGGTAAGTAGTCCTTTCCCAGAAAAGCCGTGAAGGCAACGATCGCAGAAGTAAGTTCGACCATGGTGTTTGTTTTGGTCATAGAGTAGTCTATTCAGATTTTTAATCCAGCAATAGTGATATTTTGTTATTTTTGTTGGTTTGTCGGGATAATCATCAGGGTCATAGTTGTCATCTATGATTCCTTCTTCATTATTTGGATCATCTTCATTCTCTGATTCTTTTTCAACCTCAATGTCTTCAGATATTAAGAGCAGATTAATTCGCTCGATATCTTTTGGTTGTTCTGATATTTTATATGGAAAAACAGTTACTTTTTATTTTTTCCTGTCCATAAACGTTGATAGCAAGGTTGTTTTGTTTCTCTACTTTGGGAATTTGAGAAATTGGAGTGGGAAAGTCAATACCATCAATATTTAACTTACCCATATGTTTCTTATAACTATATATCCTATTTGGATTATTTTTATCAGGCCACAAAGCAGACACCAATGCCTATCCAAGCACTTATTATCTTCATTCCTAACATTAATTATTGCTTTCTTGTCAGCTAATGCTTTAGATAGAGGAATATATGAAGAACCTTTTAATGGTTCATACTTTGCAATATTCAAATAAAACTTAACACAGTGATCAATCTCCAATCCTGATGCTGTGTTTGTAAATCTTTCAAGCTCTCTTGTATATTTGCAGATGATTCATCGTAAAACTCATTTATTTTTTCAGAGTTTAAGATTGCATTTTGTTCGCTGTGTAATACTGCTTTGGTGTATTTTTTGGTAGCACCTTCGTCTTTAAATAGATGTACAGTGAGACATAATTGAAACTTTAATCCATTCGTCTCTGTCAGCTCTTTGATTATTTGTTTTGTGATAATGGATTTCTTATCACGAAATAGTTTTTGAAAGTCTTTGTATTTCTCGGCAGATATCTCGTATGCTTTAAAATAACCACACATTGGTTTGTCAACCAGTTTAAATAAAAACTTGTTTTAGTTCATTTATAACATTTTCTCGTAATTTAGCATATTTCTGCTTTTGTTCATTTATAACATTTTCTTGTAATTTATCATATTTTTGCTTTTCTCGTTTACGTTGTTTTTTAGCACGTCGTCTCTTGAGTAAATTGTCTAATGTTTGAGAATTAAACTCTTTTGGAGTTTCCTTTGAAACTTCTTTAAGAGCATCTGCCATCTTTCTAAGCTGATCATCATTAATTATTCCTTCCCGGTGTAATTGTAAAATGTATTTCACGTCTTCAGTACTCATTTTTGTAATTTATATTATATTATTTTTTCTTCTTAATATAAAAAAATATTTATTATAACAAGAAAAAGAAAATGGAAAACATTTGCCAATTTCTCAAAGTTGGATATCACGAGCCTTGTAAAAATAAAACAACAAAAGATTCAAACTATTGCAGTTTACATAAATTCAGATTAAAGCAAAGTAAAGTTTTACCGTGTCTAAAATGTGGAAAAGGTACGAGTGCAAAATATCAAATATGTGTTGGTTGTGGTGCTCATATAGTTAGATTAAGACATAGATACTGGGAAGTAGTAAGCCATATATTGTTGAATGTATTAGGCTGAGACATATAGAAATTTAATTTGTTTTGTATTAAAGAAACATTTTATAATTATATTACAAAAAACGCACAGACTATTTTTGGTGTAATTTTGATAACTATTAAAAAAATCTAAACTTACAATCTTCATGTATATGTATTTTGGGACGTTCTGCTGTAATTTGAGGCGAAACAGAGTGAGACAAAAAATTACAGCAGAACACCCAAAATACATATATATAAATACCATGGCATAAGCCAAACTGGCCTGCCAGTAGAGCTAAAACGAAGACAGTATCTCGCTGACGAGTCAAAAGTTAACGGACGGAAGGACCACGGACAACTCGCCATCCCATAAGCGCTACTGGCCGAAGTTTCCTAGAACTGTAAAACTGTGACCCCCAGGGCTGGGACAGATTTGACCCTAGTGACATCATTTGAGCAAAACTGATAAGAGGAACATAAGCTTATGATACACGCAAATTCATGTATTCCGTGTACTGTGGTTTCAAAGTAGATTTTTCCCTTCCTTTTTTCCGAAAATAAGTACATGAAACAGGTTTTATCTCTATATTATACAAACACCGTGGCGGAGTCATTTTTTGAACAAGCACATTTAGAACAAGAGCTGTTAGCGGTCAGCGTAGCTCGACTATTTCGAATTTTCAGAGAACAAGAAATGATACACCCGGCAGACCATCAGAAAAAAAAAGTGAAAACAAAGGGGCGAGCTGGATGTGTCAGGAAGGAAAACATTGGAATTTTCATTAAATCAAGGGCCACAATTTTTCTGTGATGACATGGAGGTAATTTCATAATAACCCTTTCAAAGGATACATAATGGACATTTTATAAGTTGAAAAATTGAAGAAAATATGTTGAAAGTGTATGAAAATGCATTTGACCTTTGACCCCTTTGTGACCTTGACCTTTCATCCAATAATCTTGAACTCAATAGATACGATCAGCGTCTCCATTTATATTAAAGTATGTAAGTCTGGTGCTGATTGGATAACATTTTTTGAAGTTATTTACATGTTAAGAAATGCAGACGTAAACATTAACCTGATGCTAAGAGCCTATCAACACATAAATGCAATTTTGTGACCATGAACTTTGACCTATAGACCCCCATAAGATCCGTCGAACAGTCAAGCTAAACATATCATATTATTTGTAAAGTTTGACCCAGGAGCTAGTTCCATAAAGCTGGGGAAGAAGCCTAGTTTCTACGCTGTTGGATGGTTGTATACATCTGTTAATGCCCAGTAAGTGTATATACGGGTTACAGGTTAGGGATATCAACGGGGTGGGGAAGGAGATCGGGGGTCTATGCTGGTTGAGTGGTTGTATCCGTCTGTTCATGCCCAGTAAGTGTATATATGGTTATAGGGTGGGGATCTCAATGGTTTCCAAGTTATGACCGAAGGGCTATATCGCCGAGGGTGGGGAAGGAGCCCGGGGTCTATGCTGATTGGGTGGTTATATCCATCTGTTCATGCCCAGTAAGTGTATATATGGATATAGGGTGGGGATCTCAACGGTTTACAAGTTATGACCCAGGGGGCTATGTCACCAGGGTGTGGAGAAGGAGCCCGGGGGTCTATGCTGGTTGGTGGTTGTATCCATCTGTTCATGCCCAGTAAGTGTATATATGGATATAGGGGTGGGGATCTCAACGGTTTACAAGTTTATGACCCAGGGGCTAGGTCCCCAGGGGTGGGGAAGGAGCCCGGGGGTCTATGCTGGTTGGGTGGTTGTATCCATCTGTTTAAGCCCCAGTAAGTGTATATATGGTTATAGGGTGGGGATCTCAATGGTCTCCAAGTTATGACCGAGGGGCTATGTCCCCAGGGGTGGGGAAGGAGACCGGGGGTCTATGCTAGTTGGGTGGTTATATCTGTCTGTTCATGTCCAGTAAGTGTATATATGGTTATAGGGGTGGGGTTCTCAATTGTTTCCCAAGTCATGACCTAGGGGGTATGTCCCCAGGGGTGGGGAAGCAACCTGGTGTCTATGCTGGTTGGATGGTTGTATCTGTCTGTTTATGTCTAGTACGTTTTATATGTAGTTATAGTGTGGGGATCTCAACGGTTACTAAGTTGTGACTCCGGGGTGGGCCCACCCACACCCTCATGTTTCACCTCTTGTGACCCCCGGGGTCACCATTTGAGCAAACAGTAGAGGACTACTAGACGATGCTATATACAAAATATATAAGCGGCAGCTATTTTTGTTTCGGAGAAGAAGATTTTGAAATGTTTTTCCTATATACTTCTATGTAAAAATGACATTTTTTACCAATTCAGGGGCCATAATTTTGTCAAAATTAATGGAAGAGTTATGGGGACTGTTGGATAAGGTACAGAATTTGATGTGAAACATTAATTTAAAATTGTAATGCAATATCTTTAGTAGTTTTAAAGTTATAAATCTATTGCACAAAAACTTTAAGGTAAAGACATGACAATCAAAGGGCCATAACTGTGTCAAAATGAAAGGAAGAGTTATGGGGATTGTTGGATAAGGTGCAGAATTTGATGGGGAAACATTAGTATAACGTTTTAATGCAATAGCTTCAGTAGTATTGAAGTTATACATCTATTGCACAAAAACTTTAATGTGAAGCTGGGGACGCCGACGCCAACGCCGTGATGGGTAGGATAGCTCTCACTATTCTTCGAATAGTCGAGCTAAAATTCGTACTGTAATCTATTTACTTTTGCTATTCATTAAAAAGAAATTTTTTGCAGTCTGTCAACTGCCTGGAAGGACTTGGATGTACTTACTAGTAATGACCTTAAACCTGAGAAGCACGCCATGGCTATTACTTGTTACGGCTTTTATAAACGAAAACAGGTCTTATAAAATAGGTTATACACCACAGACGATTTCAACATTACACAGTGTCATTATTCCATGAATAAGCGAAGACAAGCAGAACTAGAGAAGGTTCAGAAAATGTGTTTCGATTTGTGCTCCAGTGGGGATCGTCATGTGCGTCACCCGGTCTTGGCACACTGGGGGAATTTGGTCGACTTACACAAGTTCTTCATGTTTATTATGAAACTCCATCAGACATTTTTTTTCACATTTCCTGCACATTTTCCCCATGAATATATATTTTTAATATTTGGTATTAAGTTAGAACTGCCTTTTTTAACATAACAAGAGGCTCACGAGGGCATGTGAACGCTCTACTGGCTAACATGGCTCTTTTATCAGGGGATGTCATCAAATTTCTTTCAGTGCTTTCAGTTATTGTTGACTTATACTTTCGACTCATTTGACCTCCAAATCTGACCTTGACCTGAGGTACATACCCTATTCTTATGGATGACATCTTCTCCTCATGCTAAACCTTTCTGTGTAGTTGTATCAAAACCCTTTCAGTAGTTAGTGATTGCAGAAACACGATGTTAGACTCATTTGACATTTAATCTCCAAGTGTGACCTTCACCTGTGAGGAACGGACCCGATTTTTGCACGTGGCAAACCCCAAACCTTCTCATTACGATTAACCTTGCGTGGATGTTCATGATATTCTCTTCAGTATTTTTAATGTTATGGCCATGGCACAATTTCGACTCACTTGACCTTTTACCTCCAGACGGACTACCTTTTGAGGTAAGGGCTTGCTTTGTCCACAACCTACTCATCATGCTGAACATTTCTGCGTAGTTTTATTAAAATCAATCAAGTAGTTTAGAATTTATGTGTGTGATACCATTTTGACTCATATCACCTTGATCTCAAGTGTGACCTAGCTCGACCTCTAAGGTACATACCTGATTCATGCGTAATGTTTAACATTTCTGTAAATCGTTATACAAATGTTCAAATGGTTTGGTATAGTGTCCTAAAGCCCCAAATATCCAAAACCCATGTTACTAAGTATGTTGAAGTATAAGAGTCCTATAGCCCCAAATACCCAAAACCCATGTTACTAAGTATACCTATTGACGTCTAACACGTCAATATGTATTGACGTCTAACACGTCAATATGTATACTTAGTAACATGGGTTTTGGATATTTAGCCCCAAATATCCAAAACCCCTGTTACATGGGTTTTGGATATTTAGCCCCAAATATCCAAAACCCCTGTTACTAAGTATACATATTGACGTCTAACCATTTGAACACTATCCCAACACCGTGCCGACCCCCTTTGGCTTGTACACAGTTGTGCTGCTAGTGCTAACAAAGTAAAATATATCATTTTTAAATATTTCAAGGGCAACAACTCTATTGTTTCTACTGTGATGTCTACTTTTCCAACTTGTTCGAGCTTTTTATAACAACAACTTTCCACAGATTGGTTAAGATCAGACGAAAGAATGCTACGAAGGAAAATATGTATTTTTCAATAAACAAGGTCCATAACTCTGGTGTTACTAATCTGACCTTTCCGTTTTTCCTAACTGTCCACACATTTAGCAATATCAACAATCTGGTCAAATTTGCAAATTTGGTCAAGATCAAATACAAAATGAAGATGCTACTGTTCAAAAGACAGAAAATCGATTTTTTCAATAAATCAAGGGTCATAACTCCGGTCCGATCTAGCTGGTTTTCGAAAATGTCTTGAGATTTCATCAATGTGAGCAATCTGTTCGTTTGAAAAATATCAAATACAAAATGAATTGAATTGGTGTTTTACGGCGCACCAACACAAGAAAGGTTATATGGTGCCAAACAGGGATGAACATGCCAGGCTCATCCTCTATTTACATCTAGATAAAATATGGAGAATGAGCCCAGAACATTCTAACCTGCAGAACTGCAGGGTTGGTTCTGCAAATTCTATTGTAGGACACTCCATTTATGATGGAGCCACGTTTCCACATTTACAGAAGCTCTCTGGGTCCTATTATGTGTTTGATGAACCACTAAATAACATTCTGGTTAGGTTTGTAGTAGGCGACACAAATTTTACAATATTAAGACTGACCTTTAAAGAAACTAACCGGGTAAATAACGGCAAAATTATACTACAAGACAGTTTATTAAAACTCTATCCAGCTGTTCAGGTCATATAATAATGTATATGTGCCGATTAAATGAACAGTTTTGTCAAGGGTTCTTAAAATACCCGTGACTGAATATGCGTAAAGTGAATTATGAGTTGGTAGCTCTTAATTCGACGCTATTGTTTTGGGAGTTTGGCATGGCTGGTTAAAGCTATTTATACTGTGTCTACAGAGTTTGGATTCTCAAAATATATTTTATATATATATCTCGTCGTCAGTAGGTTTAGAAATGGTGTACATATGTTGTAAAAGTTGGATGTTGTTGGTGGGATAGCTATTTTAAATTATAAAAGGCTATAATTCCGGTAACTTGTATCTAATTTATCTGTACTAATTTTCTACACATTTTAACTTGGTTGTGATCTTTCACACGAAGTCTGGTATGGCTAGCCCTTATGAGATGTATACAGCACACATTTTGGAACTGCTTAAGTCCCGACAGAACTACAAAGGACAATAACACCTGTAATAATAAACAGATGATGCTTCCTACTCATCATTACTCGGTAGTGATCTTGCAGAGAATGTAAAGTGTTGTTAGCGATTTTACTTTATAAGGCGTAGACAAGACACTATTTTACAACATTTGTTTTTCAAAGATAAAGGGCAAATACTCCTGTAAATTTTATCCAATTTATCTGTACTTGCTTCCTAAACATTGCAACTTGGTTGTATTCTTGCACAAGGTTGGTGTGGTTAGCCCTTATAATTTTTTAAGAGTAGATAATACAATTTAACAATGTTAAGAATTGAATTGGGTTTTAAGGTGCACCAACACATGAAAGGTTATATGGCGCCTAACAGGAATGAACATGCCAGGCTCATCCTCCATGTACATCGAGATAAAATATGGAGAATGAGCCTAGAACCTTCTCACTTGCAGAACTGCAGAGTTGCTGCAAAATCTATTGTAGACACTCCATTTACGCTGGAGCCACGTTATTTTTTTTTGCCACTGCTCTAGTAATTTGAGCGAGATGTCACTTGAAACAATGCAGGGGTCATGATGAAGGTCATGATGAAGACCTTTAATGAGCATGAACAAAAAATAATAAATTGAACATAAATTTTAGGGGGATTCTACCCCTCTGCCTACCCTCTAAAGGGACCTGCAGTGGCCCTATTCTTTGCCCTGGAACCACACAGGGCTACAATGTTAAGGCTTGACTTAAAAACTATAAAGGGCAATAAAATCCTGTAGTTATCATTTCAAGGAAGAAAATTATGTTTTCATGAAGGGAAATAATTGATTTTTTTTTAGGAAGGGAGGTAATAATCACAAGTTGGCAACGTTAATTTTTTTTTACACAAAACAGTATAAAAACAACTTTTATTATTTTAATATAATTCTTACATGTATATAGAGTATCTTACACGAGTACTCAATCATTATTGAATTTATTTAACGAGTTGGCAAAATGATATAATGCTCGGCAAGATGCGAGGCTTTACCGAGCATTATATAATATTTGCTAACGAGTTTAATAAATTCAATAATGAATGAGGACGAATGTTAATTTCTATTTATCACATAACTCACATATCGACTTTTATTGCATTTTGCCTGTCACTTTAACAACAAAACCGACATAAACCATGGAAATTGGATCAGTCATTATCATTTTTTTTGGACAGCACATACCAGGCTTATTTACATAGTTATATAACTAGTTTTATATTGAAAATATAGAATGGTGTTATTCCACTCACACGTCATAAGTTATGTGATAAAAGTATACTTTGTAATGTGTATGGAAGGATAGTCATCCCATCCCAGAAGCTGGGGTTATAATGAAAATGAATGGAAGTAGTTGTTTATTGTATTTGATGCCACATATATACACTGACACCACTATCACCAAGCTAATCCAGCTTTTTCGCCATAAATATCGTACATATTTCGTAAATGTACTAACAATGGTTTTATATTCAGTCTTTTTTCTGCGGATATGGGGAACACTGGTAAGTCCGTGTGCTTTTTAAGTTCGATGAAATTCTCCCTAGCTATGTCCAAATCCATCTTATTGCCTATAATGGCGTGGGGTCGTTCCGACAATCCCATCTGGTACTGTTCCAGCTCGTATTTAAGCTGCTCGAGCTGCTTCCAAGGCTCGCTCACCGACAGATCTAGGACGTACAGAAGACAGACGCAACGCTCAATATGGCGCAGAAATGAGATGCCAAGTCCCTTGTTCAGATGGGCCCCTGGTATGAGTCCTGGAATGTCTGCAACTGTAAAATATTGGAAGTTAATCAACATATCTTTTTGTATCTAATTTAACACAAAAGCAAACAAGAGGTCAATGACCTTGAAGCTCTACTGATTGATTTTGATTTCAGGAAGTAGTCGCTACAGACTTGTTTTTTGAAAAATTATTTTTAGCCGTGGTGGCCATCTTGAATTTCCGGCCGACCTGAAATTTTGCTAGGATCAATTAGACATCAAGAGCAACATTCCTGTGAAGTTTCATGAAAATCTGTCAAGTAGTTCCACAGGAATAGTCGCTACAAGTTTTCATTATATAACTCTATGTAAACAAAGATGGCCGCTGACAGCCATGTTTAACGTCGAATCAAAATAATGTTTGACTCTGATAACCATCATGTCATGCTGATCATTTTACAAAAAAGTCCCACATCAATATCACTTATAGTTTTCAAGACGTAGTCGCTACAAACTTCTTTTTTAAAAAATCTAATTTTAGCTGTGGCGGCCATCTTGAATTTCTGCGATCTGAAATTTTGATAGGATCAATTAAACATTAAGAGCAACATTCCTGTAAAGTTTCATGGCAGCCATGTTTAACGTCGAATCAAACGATTTTCGACAAGAACCAACATCATGTCATGCTGATCATTTTAGAAAAAGTCCCATATCAATATCACTTATAGTTTTCATGAAGAAGTCGCTACAAACTTGTTTTTTAAAAACCTATTTTTAGATCTGGCGGCCATCTTGGATTTCACATCAACATGAATTTTTGCTAGGATCAACTAGACTTCATGGGCAACATTTCTGTAAAGTTTCATGAAAATCCATTCAGTAGTTTCAGAGGAGTAGTCGCTACAAAAAAAAGTTTACGGACAGACAGACGGACAGACGGACGACGGACGACACACCACGGCTTAAGCTCTGCTGATCTCTGATCAGTAGAGCTAAAGAGATCAGTAGAGCTAAAAATAAGATAGGAGAGATCACTGCAAAACTATTTATCTTATTCTTTACAACAGTTTGGCGTTCATCAATCGTTTGATTACTGGTATATCTGCAACTCTAACTGTAAAGTGCTTGAAAAATATAATGGAAAAAGGTCACAGCGACAGACAACAAAATTCGTTCACCACGCCAGTTCAATATGAGGCTGATGCAGTTTGGGCAATTCTTTGTCTTATATGTCAACTTAAATTTAACTAAGAACTTTTAGCTTAACATGGACGTAATCCGGCATGGATGTGACGCATGCTTTCATCGAACGCAAAAGTCATCCCTTTCAGCAAGCGGTTTTGACAACAAAAATCACACTGCCCTACATCATTGAGATTCAATCCAAAAAGTGAAGACAATTTCCATTTGCCATTCGCTTAAGATTGGCGTCTACATAATTTATAACAATATCATTGGTAAAATCATTACTTCCTCCTGACTATACCTGCCACTTGTTCAAAGTCATCATACTGCACCATGCCCACATGTGGATGCAGAGTTGTGAAAGGGTAAGGGGCTACCTTGGGTCTTGCTCGTGATATTGCTCTCAGTAACGTAGACTTCCCGGCATTAGGAAAACCAATCTGGAAATGGAAAAAGTTCACGTTAAAAAAAAAAAAAACTGATCAGAAAACCTATCAGAAAATGCAAAATGTCACTTTTAAACAATCATGAACAGAAGTGTGTTACCTATAATTTCTTTACCCTAAAAATGAATATTCCATAATGATTTTTTTTTTAAAGGTTGTAAGCAAAGAGTGATAAAGCAATACAGAAAGAAGTTAGACCTATTTCCCAATGCTACCCATCATTGAAAAAGCATGGAAAGCTTGCTTATTTACTGCTAACATGCTGCATGACAGATTAGCTCAGGTATATAAACTGAGGCCTGTTTTTAGTTATTTCTTTGAAAAGCTATGTTACTTGAATAGTATCCAGGGTTTGACTATTATATATACATGTATATTACTTCGTATTTTAAACATGTCTATGGAATATCCAAATAAAGAGGCAATTTCCGTTTGCTTAAAGGCAATGTAGTGACACTGTCAAACGAGCTTTATTATTGAGAGTTCTGAAAAACTTGGAAAAAGGTAAAAGAATTATCAAAATTGGATGATAAACTAAAAAGATATGACCGTTTGAAGATTGTTCTAAAATGGATATGGGAGCCGCCATTTGAGAACTATACATCATAGTTCCAAATTACAATATATGCAATACTGATAAATACCATTTAAAGTAAAGACAAGAGAGAAACGCTGGTCGTCTCACACCACAATTAATTTTCTATAGGGTCCCATTGTAATGTTTTTGTTCGTGGCATAGAGATAAAAAAGATTTTGCAACATGTATTTATGCTTAAATTCTTCATTGATCCAATATCTGCAATTTAAAACACATTTAACAAATATTCACCAGATTGAACTTTTTTTAATTTCATGTTTGCCTATCAAAATTTAGACAAAAATACAACCCCGTGGTGATTAGACCCATGATGTGTAAAATGAGGCAGAATTAGCTAGAAATCTTATATCAACATGCACTTTTCTATGATCTCTTCCTGAAAATGCTGTAGATTTAGAACCTGGTAAAGATAAATCAATGTATCCTGTAAAATGTAGAAAAGCGGGTTTTCCAAAATGTGAAAGATGAGTGCCTGTGTGTTTGGTGAAACTATTTAATAGAGCTTATCTAGATAGTTTTTTTGGGAGAGGGAGGATGCTTTAATGTTGAAAACCTAGTTTTCATTTTCAGCGCGTGATGTTTGATACATGTCAGCAACTTATTGTCTCAAGTTTTATAATAACAGCACAAGGCAAGGCAATGAGATATAAAAAATAACTGGACATGGCAATGCCGAGAGGTTGATGGTATAACAAAGTTAAAAAAGTTAACATAACATATATTTTGGAGAAAGTAGGTCACAGTGACCTGGTTTTGTCAGTGCTTAATGAGAGGAAGGTGCTGTTAAATTTTTATGAAGATTGGATATGGTAATGCTGAGATAACAAAAACTCCCGCCCAATGTTAAACAAAAAGGTTAAGTTAAAGTAATGCATATTTTGGAGAAAGTAGGTCACAGTGACCTAGTTTTCAGGGCATGATCAGTGCATGTTGAGAGGCAGGTGTTGTTAAAGTTTGATGAAGATTGGACATGGTAATGCTGAGATATATATACTGAATCAAACAGCTGACGCACAAGTAGACAATACCTTTAATGTATGAACTTATTATATGCTGACTGGTACCGTTGGAGACGGGTGTTTTGAATGAAATTTTTTAAATTTACAGTCGTTATTGACAAGATATTGAATGAATGGTGTTTAACGGCATGTCGACACATAAATAGATCATATTGTGCGCAAAAACTGATGAAAGATGAAGAAATGAAGTAGTAATTAAAAATTAATGTAGTAATATAAACTATATATGTAAATCAACAAATGCCCATCAACGGGTATATAAACAAGTAAATATATATAGGAACATATTATAATGATTTATATATTCTGATTTCTTTCAGGAAATCTAAAACAAGACTAAAACCTATAGTATCAAATAACTCTTTCATAGTATTATATATATTTATTGTTAACTGACAAATCCCAAGCGGCTTGCCAAGAGTTACGAATATATGTTAATACAACTTTAAAATCAGTATAAGGTTATTTGGCATTAGATATATGTAAACCTAATGCTGCTTTAGCAGCACTATCAGCTCTATCATTACCACATATTCCTACATGACTTGGAAGCCAGAAAAAAATAATAACATTATCAAATATAAGAGAACTGTACTTTTCTAAAAGTTGAAGCACAACCATTCAGAATGAAATTTTTTATTTTTTTATTAATTGATTGTTATTATTGCTATATTAAAGGTATTGCCTACTGGTGCGTTAGCTGTTTGGTTCAGTATAGAAAACACAAAATGTGGATGTCCACCCGCCCGCTCAGTTTACGCCAATCTAGTTTACGCCAATGAATAAGCCGAATTTTTTCTTAAAAAAACTAGGCTAAGAATCTCCTAAAAATCACTGCAAATGAATGCAAAATCCTTTAGTGGTCATACTATTGCCATTAAGTTAGTATATTATGTTTTTCATACAGCTGCTGTCATTTTTTTCCTATAAATCAGGAAAATTTCATATGTATAAATATTCCATATATGGTCATTTAGAACTATGATCATATCTTCTTTGTTTATCATCAGATTTTGATAATTCTTTCACCCTTGTCCAAGTTTTCTTCAGAACTCTCAATAACAATGATTGTTCCACTGCGTCGCTAAGGCAGGGCCTCCTCTGGGATACGCAAATGGGGCTAAATGAGACAAAATAATAAAAGTGGCGATAAAAAAATAACTTTGGCGAATGTGATTGGCGAAAGAAATATGTCAGTCATGAATGTTGTGTATTACTTTCAAATCACGTCATACCCCTTAATTTCCCCCTGTATAATCGCCTAACAACTCGCCAGAAGGCAACACTTGTCCATGATAAGGTGTGAAATACACATACTTGGTGTCAAGTATACATTAGGCTTTAATTATAACTGACAGGATAAAATAAATCAGTGATCAGTATTCTAGATAAGATTTTGTACTTGTTGTATACATGTACAGTATTTATTTCAAAACTGAAATATTTCCAGATTAATAAGTTTTATTTTTTATGTAAAAAATTGAGAAAAATATTTTTTTAAATATAATTTTATGATTATAATTATTACTAACTGCTTTATTCATGGGCCATACTCCATTTAAAAATACATAAAAATAATTTCGAAAATATTATATGCGATCTTTGAGCCAATTTTGTCTCCAATGCTCCAATTTGGCTCCAACATTTTTCATATGGCGAAACTGGTTGCGAAAGGAAAAAAATGGCCAGAGGACGCCCTGCTATGGTAAGAGGTACATGAACATCTGATATTGTATACAGGATACAGGATTTAATGTCACATGTGTTCTAGTATACACTAAGAAAGTTCTTTGCATGTGACTTGAGCGATGTGCAATGGATGATTCTATGAGGTATGAAAACTCTTTTAACTTCAAACAAGTTTACTTCAATTTGTTTAAACCTTGACCCACTTCAGTTACCAAATGTAAAATGAGCACTTAGTAAAGTTTTCCGAAGTAGAACTGTTTCATATTCTGGATTTATAGACACCTGAAAAATTGTGACCGTCGTTAAAAAAATAAATATTTTTATAAATTTTTTTTTAACTATTAATGCAATAGGATAAATATGCCTATGATGTTTAACAAGAAAAGCGGTAGAACCGATGGATGCTCCCCGAAATGTATCCTCAACTTATCATATAGCCTTGTATCACCCAGCAAGTTTTCAATTTTCGAACAAAATTACAAGTATAAAATTACAAATGGCAATAACTCTAATTTGAACAAAGATTGGTTGTAGATCTGTGCATTTTTTCTCATGCCCTTTATCATTGTGTGAAGTGTCAGTGCAGTCCCATTTGTAGGTTCTGAGTTATGCTACGGGAATGAATTATAAGTACAAAATTCCAAAGGGCAATAATTCTATTTTGAATTAAGAGTTATGGGTTTGTGCTCGAAACGTCCTCTCATTGCCTTTTATCACTAAGTTTCATTAAATTCCCATGAGTGGTTTTTTGAATAATGCCCTGGACAAGAATTGTAATGACAAAGTGACAAAGGGCAATAACTCTGATTTGAATAAGGAAAGAGTTATGGTTCTTGGGCTCTGCACTTCTTCTGTCTTTTGTCATTGTGTGAAGGTCATTGCAGTCCCATTAGTGTTTTTTGAGTTAAGCTCCGGACAAGAACTATAAGTATAAAATTACAAAGGGCAATAACTCTAATTTGAATGATGACAGAGTTACAGTTCTTGCACTCTGCTCTTCTTAGTGGCTCTATCATTGTGTGATGTTTCACTGTAATCCTGTCAGTAGTTTTGAAGATATGCTTTAGACAAAATTTCTAAGTATAAAATTACAAAGGGCAATAACTCCAATTTGAATGATTACAGACGGACGGAAGGACAGACAATACTTCGGGGAGCATAAAAATCTTACCCCAATAAACCTTTAAAACTCTACACACATTTTCTGAGATACTGTTTATATCAATGGAATTAAAAAAAATCACTACATCGTACCAATCCCGCATGAGCCATGGTTTTCAGTTCTACATACAGCTGCCTGTTCTCCCCCTCTGCCCCTGTCTCTGCAAACCTTGGTGTTGTTTCCTCACTTGTGGCAAAATGGTGGTTTCCTTTACCCCCAGCACCTCCCCGGGCCGCCACATAGTAGTCGCGCTCGTCCTCAAGGTTAGACAGAGTGTTGCCGTCCATGTCTCGCACAATCGTTCCTCGTGGTACCTAAATACAAATCATATATCAGCCAAGCATGTAAGTAAAATACTTTCATCTACTAGATTTAATTAAAAGATCATGCTCGAGTCAAAACTTAACTGAACTGCAGTGCATAAAATGCTTTATAACTTATATTCTCTAATTTTCGTCATTTATCTGGTTTTAAATGCCGATAGCGAATATCAAATTCCATGAAGCACGTTAGCACTTTATGGTTTACCCACTATTCACTAGAATTCAAAACTACATAATGCACGAATCAACTTTTATAAAAGTAAAGTAAAGTGTTTCTTTATTATAGTGTCACCCCTTTTGAAAGGGCCAGTCAATTTTGACTTATGAGACACCATTGTCTTGAACATCATTACTTCCCGATTCCTATTTATCAATGCGAGGCACCGGGCAGGTAGGCAATCGCTAACCGTTATTTAACTAGCTGGCGGCTCACCAACCGGTCTCTCTTCAGTAACAAGCCCGCCTCTGACAGGACTCGAACCTTCGACCTCTGGATTACGAGGTGGATGCCTTAACCACTAGACCACCGCAACTCCATATATATCCGTAAACTTATATTTACATTATTTACATTGTACATTATTTTCCTGTTGTTAAAGTACCAACAATAACGTGCCTTGGGAGGTTGGAAATGATAATAAGTGCAAGAAAGGCAAATATTGTCAGTGTATTTTCATACAGTGGAATAGCCATTTCCTATTGAAGTTGGCTCCACCAACCTAAATTAGGTGCTATTTCTTTTTTCAACAAAAAGTATAAAGTGAATATAATTATACATGCTCAACACGATAACCTAGAAGGTATTTAATAAATAAAATATTTCCAACGGGTTTATATTGTCCCAGATCAATACCTGGTGGGCGGGACATGAAGATCACGATACCAAGGGACGAAGGCCCGTGGTCTCTTATGTGTTTCAAGTCCCAAACACCAGGTTTTGATCTCGCACAATATAAACCCGCTGGAGATATTTTATGGCTTTTCTGACATAGACTTCAATATTCAATAGACACATTTTCGTGAGATAAAACATAATACAAATTCTCACAAATAACAATGTATGCCCATCTCTCAATAGCAAACTAAGAAAATATATTGCTTTATCCTCTTTTTTTAAAAATTTCAATTTGCTGTTTGAACATAACGCTGCTTAAAAATAGTGTTATCCTTGCTTTGGGTGTTTTCTGACGTTTAGAATGATGTCCTAACAGTTGAAGGACGTCTGAGGTCTTGAAAGGACATTTACAAACATCCCAATAACAATCAGCATTGAGTATTTTAATAAACTATTTTAGAGACACCTATAACCATTAACACACAAATTGGCCAACAATGTATGTACTCCTTGATCAGGACGGTGCTTGACATCAAGAAAGTACATGTGATTGGGTAACAATCAAAAGTGTTTGGTTTCGTCGTGTTCTCAGGCAAAACACTCTCCCTTAGCATCGTCCGCATGTCTGTTTGTTTGTTTGCTTGTATGGTGTTTTACTTCATTTTCAACACATGCAAGGTAATATAGGACGGTCGATTTTTTGTGGAGGCAGACCACCCACTTTTTCTGGGTAGAACCAGTACTGTACACCTCCCGCCATCCGTCAAGAAGAATCGACACTTCCTCACAAGTGGTGTGAGGCGAAGGTTTACAACGCAACATCGTTAACCATTCGACCATGGAGATGCTGTAAACCGGACGGTCAAATGTATCATAGTATTTTCTCCAAGCACGTTAAAGAACCATAAAAATCTGAATCTAAAAGAAGTATGGGCAAGGGGTAACACTATATGCCACCATATCTAAATGGCAAAGCATAAACACTCAACAATGTATATTTTCATTTTAAGATAGAGATAATACTCTTACCTGCACATACGTATGTTCAGCATTCTTGCCATGCCTGTTTTTAGTCGCACCTTTTACACCACTCTCAGCTCGTATCTCCGTCTTAAGGTGATTCAGTGAGTTCAGATTTTTCGTACCTAATTCCAACAGGAGAAAGACAGATAGCATATAGATTATAAGAATCTTTCATGGGTAGCCGGTAAAGATAGGGAATTCCATCCCGAGGTATAAGTGTTTTTATCAGAACCGAGGCTGTGCCGAGGTTTCGATTAAAACACTTATACCGAGGGTTGGAATTCCCTATCTGAACCGAATACCCATGATAGATTCTTTTTCTTGCATATCAGAGACATGTTTTACGTTGACGCCGCCAGCTACTTACGTTTTGCATGTTTTCCTGCATACCGGATGTTGGCGCGCGTGAATTTTATCTCGACCCTGGAGTGAGATAGAAATATCTAGCCCCGGTAAAATGACGGATATCCTTGTCCGGTACGCAAGAATACATAATACACCGGATGGCTATACCAAGTGATTTCTTTTTACTCTGAAAATGGCCTGCAGAAGCCTCGATTCAGGTAGATTTATGTATAGGCTATTCCGAATTTATTTGTGTGGTGCACACCATCTAGTGATGAAACATGCACACATCAACCTGTGACCCGGTATCTCCAGCAGTTCAGAAGTTATGGAAAAGACACACAATTGGGTCACTCTGACCCGTGACCTTGAAAATGAAACAATGAATATGGTTTTAGACACTTAAGGAATAAAATGCGCTCTTTTGGTTTTCATTGGGGTATGAAAATATTTGAGTGGTTTAAAGTGTGTGGAAGGACTCCACGCGTACTTTAAACCATCCAAATGTTTTTCATACCCCCAATGAAAACCAAAAGAGCGCATTTCATTCCTTTTTACATTAATATTTACCTTTAAAATGGCGTTGATTTCCTATTTATTTCGAAAAAATAGTTTATTATACGGGGATTTTTATGGAGTAAAATGTAACAGCCGTTACGATCGGCAACATTTTAGACACACCCCTCATGCGCAATATTCTATTAAATTAAGCTCCGCCCATCATCCAATGAAAACCGTTAAAGAAGTTCTCTGGTGTGTTATGAGAACAAACCTTAACTTGAAATTTCGTGAATATTGGAAACTGCTTTATTGGTACAAGTTCTTGTGTCCACAATAATGTTTGCATTTATGTATGTATGGGGTTTAACCCGTAACCCGCTACATATATATAAGGAACTTTTATTTCTTTGAATTAAGACCAATCCATTTATGTGACAAAGGGGTGTTTTGGGGAAAATGACTGATCAGCAGCTGGACATTGTAAACCCTGATCAGTAACTCGCTGGCTATCTGGGTTTATGACGGACGCAAAGGCTATTACAGTCATGCTTAGAGGGTTAAGGGTTAATATCGCTTTTAACAATCTTAGTCATATACGAATTGAATGTTGTTTAACGGCTCATTAACACAGTATAGGTTATTTAGAGCCACCCCAGAGAGAGGGGAAGGATACATAGGAATCCGGGAACCTGCCCTACTCTTATTGTCGAATAGATTCCTATGGTTCTTTAACGTGCTCAGAGGATAGACCGATACACGGACCGCCCGGTTTACGTCCCCATCCGACGGACGAGGCTAAGGTAAAGTGTCTTGCCCAAGAACACACCGACGAAACTCAGTGGAACCACGGAGGATTGAACCCGGGGCCTCCGGTTACAAATCCGCCGCGCTACCGACTGCGCAACGCCAGCCCCCTAGTCATATACGACTTTAGTAGTAATCAACAAATAAAATATGAAAGTAATGTGTGAAAGCTTTTTGAGAATATGAGCAAAAAAAACCTACACATGAACGGTCAAGGCTAAAACGGAATAGCTACACCAATTTTGGCGGGGGCATAATAATCCATCACCATTAGGTCTACCAATAACCATACACACTCAGGAATTACTTACTTGTAAGAATAATGTGTCCTCCATTACCACCATCACCACCATCCGGCCCAGCGAACTCTTTACCAGACTCACTCAGGAATGACAGGCACCCGTTTCCTCCATTGCCACCTATCACACGTATTTTTTTAAAGTCAACAAACCTTTGCAACTGAAACAAATTGTTTGGCAAAATATTGAAAAAGTTCCGGAAAACTTTGAAGAACTTAAAAACCTAGTTATATTCATCTCTCTCCAACTTACAAAGGTAGTAACCAAGAGCCTAACACAGTGCTTTATAACATGAGGGTTGCATACCTGTCAAGTCTCACTCATTGGGCGTGAGACACACGCATTTTCATGTCAAATCACATTCACACGCATACATTTTACGTTCGCAAACTTTCAGAAAATTGAAAAAAAAGTTTTTTGTCTGCGATTTTTTAAAATAAAATTTAGTATGTTTTATACTAACAAGAGGTCAATGACCTTGAAGCTCTACTGATAGATTTTGATAGCTAGGTCAGCATTCCTGTGAAGTTTCATAAAAACTGTCAAGTAGTTTCAGAGGAATAGTCGCTACATGTTGAAGTTTTTACTATATAACTCTAGGTAAACAAAGATGGCCAATGGCAGCCATCTTTAATGTCGAATCAAAATAATTTTCGACAAGGATCAAAATCTTGTCATGCTGATCATTTCAGAAAAAAGTCCCATCATTTCAGAAAAAAGTCCCATATCAATATCACTGACAGTTTTCAAAAAGTAGTCGCTACAAACTTGTTTTTAAAAATCTATGTTTAGCCATGGTGGCCATCTTGAATTTCCGGCCGACCTGAAATTGTGCTAGGATCAACTAGATATCAAGAGCAACATTCCTGTGAAGTTTCATGAAAATCCGTCCAGTAGTTTCAGAGGAGTAGTCACTACAAATTGTTACTGTACAAACTCTATGTAAACAAAGATGGCCACTGGCAGCCATGTTTGTCAAATCAAAATAATGGTCGACTCAGATCAACTTCATGTCATGCTGATCATTTTAGAAAAAAGTCCCATATCAATATCACTTATAGTTTTCAAGAAGTAGTCGCTACAAACTTATTTTTTAAAAATCTATTTTTAGATATGGCGGCCATCTTGAATTTCTGGCCGATCTGAAATTTTGCTAGGATCAATTACACATCAAGAGCAACATTCCTGTATAGTTTCATGAAAATCCGCCAAGTAGTTTCAGAGGAGTAGTCGCTAAAAGTTTTTACTATATAACTTTGTGTAAACAAAGATGGCCGCTGGCAGTCATGTTTAACGTCGAATCAAAACGATTTTTGACAAGGACCAACATCATGTCATGCTGATCATTTAAGAAAAAGTCCCATATCAATATCACTTATAGTTTTCTTGAAGTAGTCGCTACAAACTTGTATTTTAAAAATCTATTTTTAGCTTTGGTGGCCATCTTGGATTTCACATCAACATGAATTTTTGCTAGGATCAACTAGACTTCATGGGCAACATTTCTGTAAAGTTTCATGAATATCAATCCAGTAGTTTCAGAGGAGTAGTCGCTACAAATAAAACTTTACGGACAGACAGACGGACGCCGGACCACGGCATTAGCTAAAAATCGATACAATTTAGTACAGTAATCTCATTAAAATCAGACCCTTTATCACGCTATGATACTCTTAATTAATTCAATTACAATCAGTTTTTTTATAGACGTGTGTTTCGCAGAACACGTGTGTCGCCTGTCAGCAATTTGTCAGTAGAACAAGGTTTTTTGGACCCAGATAAATGACCTTGACAAACTGGCCCGAGTAAGTTTTCGTGAAGAAAAAAATTAGTATTTAACACATATAATGACCTTCAGTGTGACCTTGAACCTTACATTTTAGTATGGTCATGTCGATGTTGTCATGATGAGTACATATTGATGAAGAAATATCAAGAAATGAGAAAGTTATAGCCAACATTAATTTTTTGTGACAGACGGCAAAGTGATCCCTATGTATCACATTTTTCTTTGAAAAGTCAACACAAAAAACGTGTAAGTGTTACAATATAGGATTATATGAACAGTAATTACGCGTTTACCTCTATGCTAAAATTCATGAAATTCAAAACAGACCGCCTCAGACTTTAGCGGGCTTCACCCCACTCACTCTAGGGGGCAACCGGCCCTTGGGCTCCATCTCACGCTTGACTTCCACACTGGGCTTTGATAGCTATTGGGTTGTTAGTTTAAATGATCTTTGAATTACAAAAACAGCACACAAAGCACAATCTTTACCTTTTTTCACCCAACCTGGATGGTTTTTTTTACAAGGTGAAATCCACGCTTGCCATCCAATAAATCCCTAGTATTTACTGTGAAAGTGTTTGAATCAGTGAGCAGTCTTTTGTATATATCGACAATGTTGAAAGCACAGTATGTGTGCATTAGTCTGGTCATAAAACAATAATCACAAATACAATGATTTTGAAACATATCAAGTTATAAATCAAAATGGAAGAGTTACCGTCACTCCTTCTGCTTTACATTTTCTAGGTTTCAGTGGTGCTGCGGTATAATTTCTTACAGCTGCTACGGAAACACCCAGATATTTCTTCACCAAAACCATGTACACATCAGACAGTGGTCTACCAATGGATAACATGATGTTTTACATAGTGCAGTCTTCCTGTTCTGGAATCGAAAGCATTTGTCACTACTTCCGCGTCTGATTAGCTTAGCTGATCTAATATTTTGCCAGCAAGCTGAAAAACTTCAATCTGAAATAAAAACAGCAAACACAGATATTTTCATAGCCCTAAATATGAGAACGTCATTATTAAAATAACTACTAAAAATAACTTAGTAAAAGTTTGTCCACAGAAAACTTGTGGTTTGCCGCATCATAATTCAACAAGAGTGTAAGATTTAAATAATAAGCACTCAGACTAACAACTTTCTGTTGTCAGAGAATTATTGTACTTACACAGGTATGTTTCTGGTTCTAGTTCCAAATCCACTCTAAAACTAATTGGAAAGTTTATTTGAAACTTATAACACTCTCGTAGTCCTACCCTAAACCCTAAAACTGAAACCAAATGACTACAAACAGCGGATGTACATCAATAGGGCTGTCTATTACTAGCCCACTTCTAATATGATATGTTTTGCGATATGGACAGACCGTTATGCAATATGATACGATATGCCTTAACCCGCTAAGCATGACTATAATAGCCTTTGTGTCCATTGTAAACGCAGATCAGCCTGTGAGGATCAGGGTTTACAATGTCCAGCTGCTGATCAGTCATTTTCCCCACATAATGGAACAGTCTAAATTCAAAGAAAGAATAGTCCATTATATAATTGTACCAGGTTAAGGGTTAATAATCAGTGTAAAGACGAAATGTGTTCATCTAATGCTATCTATCGCATAATCTGTATAAACAAATTAACAAAACAATACAGATAAGCATACATTTCTTAAAACAATAAAAGTGAAACATACTGAGAGCATCGCATAGCAGGGCATATACGCTCGTCATTTCAATGTTGTAGACCTAATACTTATTAACCACAATAACTTTTAAAAGGCAAGGTTACGTTCCAGGTTAATTCTTTGTTCAAATAGGGAAATAATTTTAACAATTATGAATAAGAGAGTTATGGGCCTTTTCAGGTGTATTCATTGGATCATGCTGAAGATGTGTACAAAGTTTCTTTTTAATTTTGTGTAGACCTTATAGTACTCTGAACGTTATTGGAAAGGTTAAGTTCAAGGTTAAACCTTTTTCAAAGGAAAATAATTTTAAAAAACAAGAAAATCGGTAGAACCGATGGATGCTCCCTGAAATGTGTCCTCAACTTATCATATGGCCTTCTACAGGGGCGTATTTAGGCATACTCCTGTACGCCCGGGCGTACTCTAGAAAATCGAATGTGCTTATTTTTTTAAAATCAACAATAAAAATTGAAAAGGGGAGGGGGGTAAGGCACTATTTTTACTCCAAAACATTTAATGAATGGAGGCGAGAGCCTCCAAAATATCACTCAAATGAAGCCACAAACCTCCAAAATTGCACTCAAATTTTCAGACACGCCCTCCCGCACCCTCCCCCGTATTCTCCAAAAGGCTCTGGCTACGCCCCTGTTCTATTACCCAGCAGTATTCAATTTGCAGTTTCTTTAATAGTTTTTGACTTATGCTTCGGACAAGAATTACAAGTATAAACTTACAAAGGACAATAACTCTAATTTGAATGAAGATTGGATTTAGTCTCTGCACTTGCTCTCATTGCCCTTGATCATTGTGTGAAGGTTCATTGCAGTCCCATTAGAAGTGTCTGAGTTATGCTTTGCTTTGGACAAGAATTCTAAGTATAAAATTACAAAGGCAATAACTCTAATTTGAATGAAGACGTAGTTACGGTTCTTGCATTCTGCATTTCCTCTAATTGCCCTCTATCAATGTATGTAGTTTTATTGTAGTCCCATTATTAGTTTTGAAGTTATGCTCCAGACAAAAATTCTAAGTATAAATTTACAAAGGGCAATAGCCAATAACTATAATTTGAAAGAGGTCCGTTCTTACACTCTGCACTTTCTTTCATTGCCTTCTATCATTGTGTGAAGTTTCATTGTAGTCCCATCAGTAGTTTTGAAGTTATGCTCCAGACAAAAGTGTGACAGAGGGACAAAGCGGCGACTATATGCTCCCCTGAAGATTTTGGGGGACATAAAAAATTAATTCAGGGAGTTATGGGCCTTTATAAGATGTATTCATCAGAACATGCTGAAGATACATGCATGTGCAAAGTTTCACTATTGTTCTCCTAATACTTTGCAACTTAATAGTCACAATCACTTGTAAAAGGCAAGGTTAGTTCCAGTTTACACCTCTTTTCAAAGGGGAATAATTAAAAAAATATGAACCATAAAGTTATCGGCCTTTATCAGATGTATTCATTGGAACATGCTAAAGATTTGCACAAACCTTCACTGTTGTAGACCTTGTACTTTGGAAGTTATGTAGGGACGTATCAATGTATTGTGGCGTTGTCCGTCCGTGAACTTTTACCTGACAACTGTCAGATTATGGTTAATAACTTCCAAAGTACAAGGTCTACAACAGTGAAAGTTTGTGCACATCTTTAGCATGTTTTAATGAATACAATTACATGTAAAATGGAAACAGGGTTAAATTGACCTGTGAAGAAAACATGGGTATTTTGCGATAGTGCGCCGTCAAATTCGTTCTAATCCAATGAAATTTCTAGGATTTTGTGCGAGGTGCAATAAAAAAGTGTGTTGATTTTTTCGTTGAATTTCTTTTCGTTGAATTTCGTACAACATAATAACCATTTTATTTTAGTCTGATTTATTTTTTAGTGCGATTGGTTGCAAATCCTTGTCTTATGCCAAGTTATGCTTTGGTGATTTCTGTCCGTCTGAACACCAGTATATAGCATAACAGCCCTATATGTACAAGCGCAAGTTGCGTATTCACTCAGACCAGGTCTGATGAAGTATTCACTCAGACCAGGTCTGATGAAGATATGCTACCTTAACTCAATGTACCATTGTAAACAATACTGTAGACCCTGCAAGTACAACTGCACATGTTACTTGTCACGTGCAAACGCAATGTACCATTGTAAACAATACTGCAGTCCCTGCAAGTACATGTTACTTGTCATGTACAACTGAACTATATTTTCATTATGAAAGTGAAAGTAGACGCAGACCTTTGAAATATTGCACATTTTTCTCCATGGAACAGTTAAGTTATTTTTAAACACATATTCAAATCGTTGATTGCGTTTAGATCTCAATATATGTACATACTACAGCATGGCAGTTGTGTTTCCTGAAATAGTGCAAAAAATATTAACTCATGCTTCTTTCTGTCTCATTTTATGTGTGAGTGCAAGGAACGATAACTCTGCGTGGAGTTTGGCTCATGTTACGCCAAGGTCAAAATAAAATGAAATAAGTAGGCCCGTTTGAAATACAAAGTCTGTTTTTATTTGTTGCTTATTATTTAAAATTCGTTAAATTATTTTTTATTTTTCCTTAATTTTTAATTTTATTTGTAAGTCGAGTCAAATTCTCTGCAGACGAGTCAGGCGAGACTGCTTCCGCAAAAAAAGTCGCGAAAAGTGTCGGTCCAAAAGTGTCTTGTGAAATCATGGATACCGAACTTAGTGAACAGGTTTTGCGCAATTCTATGTCAGAAAATGAAATTAACTCTAATAATGAATACAATCAAACTGAGAAAATACCCCGCTGGGGTCCACAGCACGCTGGAGCAAGGGAATTAGCGAGCCAGTACACCTCTGGTGAGTGTTTCCAGGGCTACAAACACTATTGTTTAGTCTTGTTGTTGTATTTCGATGATGAAACTTCAAAGCAATTACTTTATGAAATGAATATATTGTCAAGATCATGACAATCTTTACTTCTATTGTGTTTGAAACACGGTTGTTTGTAACTTGAATAAAAGTTAGTTGTATAACACGTAAGTTTCGTTCCAAACCTGTTCGTACCTTTGCAGCTAATAAATTGTAAGTTTACATCAGTAACGTATAGAATATTTTTTTCTTCACAAATGCAAGTGATATTTTTTCTTTTAATATTAAAATGTAAAATTCATGTTACATAAACATAAAATGTGGCATATTTTTATGTGGCATATTTTTTTTGGAAATAGAGGATCTTACACAACATGCACAAGTGCTTGTTTAATATTGAATTTACTTGGATATCAGTTTTATGCAACCATTTTAATAAATTCAATATTAAATATTGAATTTATTTGGATATCAGTTTTATGCAACAAATTTAATAAATTCAATATTAAACGAGCACAATTAAAGGATTTTTTTTATTATTGTAACTGCTTAGGCCTGAAAAAAAAAGAGTTTGTTTCTGGCTACCCGACTGAGCGGATTCTTTTACCCCCGACCCAATTTTTTTTAAGGGTGTGGATTTTTTTACCCGTCCGAAATACTACTCCAGTTGAACAAAATGTATATAAATGGCAATAAACGTATTTGTACGCTGCAAAATGTTTTCCAGTACCTGTCCGTAAGTTTTAAGTCAATGCATCTTTAACCTGGCTCTTGAGAATGAGCTGTTTCTACTCGATAATCTTTGATTTTCATGTTGTTGTTTTTTTCATCGATGGAGATTTTGTAAGTAACACCGGTTGATGGAGTTCTGGGTATGTAAAAATGTTCGTATTTATTATATTTCGCCGATGAGTTAAAATTTGTTTGCCGAAAAATAAATATAGTGTTTTAAATTAAATATCTTCAAACTTTTGATACAAGAGAATTTGACAGCGATTTTCATGTTGAAAATACGGCTAACACACCGTTGCTGTTGTCAACGGAGAGAATGGCCACCGGCTCGCCGAATGTGCTGTTGGCATAATATTATAAATGTGGCTTTCACATAAATTATGATATTCATGCAGGAACAAACTGTTTAATACTTGTATGATCTGAAAATAGAAATAAGTACTTACATCGACACACTACGTACATTCCAAATTATGGACAGTAGATAACCTTATTTTAATACAAGACTGAAGTGCACAGTAGTGTTTTTTTTAGGCCTTACAATATTGTCATATGATGATGTCGTATGTTTGCTCAGTCTTTTCCATATGACACTGAACAATGAAACTACCTAGTGGATTTCCGTTATTCCGTATTTTAAAGGGTTACGCAAATGAGTTATTTTCAATGCACACCAAGCTGAACAGAAAAGACTGAACAGTGAATCGACTTCATTAATCATTTGCAAGTGACAGGGTTGGCTCTGGTCATATTTCCTTTTTGCCATTTTTTTTTCTACGGAAGCAATGCGCCATTGGCGTGTAATTGCTGGAGACCCCTCCCCACACCGATTTCTTTTAAATCTAGATTAGAAATGATGCAATCTGATCTGGAATGTGTCTTAAACCCATAATTGGTTAAATATTAAATAAGTCATTTTGTGATTATTAACTTTTTTGAGTATATAAAAAGATTATTTATAATGTAATCATGTGACTAGTGAATTAAGCCATGATATATTTATCATATTACACAGTAGCCATGATATATTTATCATATTACACTGTGTCATGACATAATTACCGGTACACACGTATTAGTTATTACACTGTAATATATGATATATAGCTTCCTGGTCAAATTGTATTTAAGTCAAATCGTACTCTGGTCAAATCGTACTGTTTTTTGGTCAATTCACTCTCATTTTTTCGGTCAAATCGTACTCATGGCAGGTCAAATCACTCACATGTTATTTATGAGTACGATTTGACCAAAATAATGAGTATGATTTGACATACTAGTTTATATATATGATGCAGAACTCAGAAACAAATTATATTAACAAAATACTCCATTGATGATTAATTAGTCAATGTTTAGTTCAAAATATAAGTTGGTAATTAATATCTGGTATATTTTATTCTGTATTGTATTTATCCTTACGGCTAATGGAATTTGGAAAATTGTCAATTGAATATTTAATAAAGTTGGAAACTTGAAGTTGTTGCTTTGCTTGTATTTTATTTGTAATAATTAATTGATGGATGCTATCGGCACATTAAAGAAATAATATTGCCTGAAAGAAAGAAAAATACCGACATATTCCTGCACCTACATGTAATTCTCCATATACAAAATTGTTTTGTGTTGTTTTTTTTATCCCCAATTAAGGCACATGCATCAACCAGGGTATGATAAGAGTGTGTACAAACTAGAAATTCTTATCTGTATAAATAATGTTAACTTACATTGTTTTAATCAGAGGACTTATATGTACTGTGTTTTATTTATTGTTGGACAGTTATTGTTAATCAGTTCATAACATGTCTGACCTGATGTGAAAACGGATCTTTTAGTATTTCTTTATTTGCGCTTTTAGGTGGATACTCCCTGGGTGCTTATTTACAAATTTCACAGTTTACCCACTGACATATTAATAAAGGTCTGTGGTTTACCCAAACACATTTTAATGGCATTTTAAACTTTGAGTATCATATATGTGATACTCATAAGGTTGATTAACAATAGTTGTCCAATTTTTATCACATTAAATGTATTATTAGTAACTCCAGTACAGGCCAAAATAATAATTATGCTTTGATAAGAATTATTGAATGTTATATGTTGATGTGCAATAATATCGTCTCCTATAATTCTTTTAGAATGGTGTTTACAATTCATGTTTTATGTATGAAATAATGTATATAAATGTATGCATATTTGATTGTAAACAAGACGCAAATAAACTATAAAACTGTAAACTGCATAATAATAGGCGATACTGTTTATTGTTCTGATTAGATTATCACACCTTATTTGCATTTGTTTATTTAGTTCACACATGCCAATACTTGCGTAGCTGATTTGATTAACACTTACATGTAGACTGCTGGTCGCAAATACGTGCATTCTTTATTTAATAGTAACATGTATCATATTATTGTTAGCTCTACTGGCCAATATGGGATGGCGAGTTGTCAGTCGTCTGTCGTCTGTCTGTTAACTTTTACCTCGTTAAGACGATAGGGCCTTCATTTTTCATCCGATCTTTACCAAACTTTAACAGATTGTTAATATCAATAAAAGCTCGGACAAGTTCGAAAACCAGCCAGATCGGACCAGTAACAGCAGAGTTATGGCCCTTGATTTAGTTAAAATGCTATATTTTGCCTCGTTAAGACGATAGGGCCTTCATTTTTCATCCTATCTTTACCAAACTTTACCACATTGTTAATATCAATGAAAGTTCGGACAAGTTCGAAAACCAGCCATATTGGACTAGTAACAGCGGAGTTATAGCCCTTGATTTAGTTAAAAATGCTATATTTTGCCTCGTTAGGAGCTTTGATGTTCATCCGATCTTTAACCAAACTTCATCAGATTGCTAATGTCGTTGAAAGCTCGAACACGTTCGAAAACCAGCCATATCGGACCAGTAACAGCAGAGTTATGGACCTTGATTTAGTTAAAAATGCTATATTTTGCCTCGTTGAGACGATAGGGGCTTCATTGTTCATCTGATCATTACCAAACTTTATCAGATTGTTAATGTCAATGAAAACTTGGTCGGACCAGTAACAGCGGAGTTATGGGCCTTGATTTTGTTAAATATGCTACAATTTGCCTCGTCATACGATATGGCCTTCATTTTGCATCTGATCTTTGCCAAACTCTACCAGATTTTATGACTTTCTTTTTTATATTTTATTTTTCTTGATTATTTCTTCTTTTTTTTTTTTGTTTAATTTTTCTTTTCTTTTTTTTTGTTCTTTTTTTTTTTTTTTTTTTAGCTCTATGTTGGACCAATTGGACCAGTAACAGAGGAGTTATGGCTCTTGATTTAGTTAAAAATAATTAAATTTTGCCTCGTTAATACGGTAGTGCCTTCATTTGTCATCAGATCTTTACCAAACTTTACCAGTTTCTTAAGTTATGGCCCTTGATTTAGTAAAAAAGCTGTTTTTTGCCCGAAACTTTCAAAAAAATGTAAATGGCAGTCACTTGCTTCATTGATGTTATAAGAGCCATGTTAGCCAGTAGAGCGTCCACAGGCCCTCTTGGGCCTCTTGTTTTTAATAAATTATATGTCTTTCTCGGCTGAGTAAGATCACTGAAAATAATGTTTAACGTAAGATATTGCTTTAATATTATCATCATCGTTTCCAATATATATTAAAAATATGTAAAGTAACTTGTAATTAAATATTATGCTGAAAATTCCCTTACAATTTCTGCAGATATAACATTGTTTAACACTTAACTACAGTTGTAATTAGAATTTGTTTACTTAAATAAAAGCTAATTGATCTGTTAATTGCAACAATCTAAGTTTGTATTTGTGGTGAAATCTTCCTGGTCAAATCGTACTGAAAGGGACACTGTCCGTAACTTTTAGCTTATAAAACACACAATAATTATGTTCGCAAACATTTCACACTAAACATTATTCAATATTTAATAATTAAAAGAAAGATTGTTTAACGGAATTCAATCGCGGTACAAAAAAAAGAAAATCCACTTTGTGTCAGGGCTTTTTTACCTTATATAACAGAGGCCTGTAAAGGGCCTCTTCCCAACTGAAAATTGGACATTTTTTTTCCCAACTGTGGCAGAAATATTTCCCAATCAGAAAACAGCAGTATCTCAGAATTTAAGAAAAAGCATGAATTCTGCAATGTGTTTATGTCTGCTAAGTAAATTCCGACTTGGAAAAGTTAATAATTATGGTAAATAATGGATGACAATATAAATAAAGTATATTAATGTCATATTTACTTAATTTATGAAATCTTGTATTTTTCCCAAAATGAGAAATAAGCGCGTTCTTTTTTCCCAAAATGGACAGGCCTGGGCCTCTTCCCAATTTTGTGGGAAAAAGCCCTGTGTGCGTTTGAACTCGCAGCCCAAACTAAAATGACCTTTTCTTTACACTCGCAGTAATAATAGTGAGCGTAAAGTAGTCCGACATCGCTCCCGACTGAGCTAAGAGGGCTATACACTTTACGCAATACATACTATGGTTAAAACCTAATGCGCTAATGGAAGTCACGTGATCGCAGAAAGGTAAATATTGTGGGTCCCACTTTATTTACATATAATAATTAAAACTGTTTTTTTTTCAAACTCACGAATGTATTCCTACATACTTCTTAGGGTCTATCCTCATGTTTTCATGTATACATTTCACTGAATAAAAGTCAGACAGTTATTTGGTTATGTTCAATATCTGCTTACTTACGGACTGTCCCTTTAGGTCAAATCGTACTCATTTTTAAAAAAACAACTGTCTTTTTATTATTTAAAATACATTAAAACATACTTGAAACATCTTTTATTATAATAATAGATAAACAATCAATAATAAATCAGCTGAAATTAGATTATTTCTAATGAAATAAATTACTGAGTACGATTTGACTTATTTCAAAATGTCAATGAATACAATTTGATCAAAATGAGAGTGATTTGACTAAAGTACGATTTGACCTAAGTACGATTTGACCGGATACCGATAAATATATTATGGCTTACATAGTGTAATTTTATATGATAAAAATATGATGGCTTAATTACACAACTTAAGTATTAGTTATTACACTGTAATATGATAAATATCAGGGCTTTATTTGCCGTTTTTATAGCCGTTATTCGGTCATATTCCCAATGGCAAAAGTTAAACGTATCTTTTTTTCCCAATTTTGAGGAAAAAAATCTTTTTTTTAAGTGTGCCAATTCAATGATTGGGGTTCAAAAGCTTAAATAAATGCTTCTGTTTATCTTGGTGTACAAAAGGCAGTATTAAAAGATATAATTATGAAAGGAATGCTTTACTTTATATTTTTCCGAATTTTATTAAAAATTGCGCTAAAATTCCCAATTCCATGGGTACAGGTCATGTTCCCAAAATTATGAAAAAAGCCCTGAATATATGATCATGGCTTACACTGTGTAATATGATAAATATATCATGGCATTATTACACAACTTAAGTATTACTTATTACACTGTAATATATGATAAATATAGCAAGGCTTACACTGTGTAAATATATCATGGCATTATTACACAACTTAAGTATTACTTATTACACTGTAATATATGATAAATGTAGCATGGCTTACACTGTGTAAATATATCATGGCATTATTACACAACTTAAGTATTACTTATTATGTAGTACAATGTAATATATGATAAATATAGCAAGGCTTACACTGTGTAAATATATCATGGCATTATTACACAACTTAAGTATTACTTATTATGTAGTACACTGTAATATATGATAAATATACCAAGGCTTACACTGTGTAAATATATCATGGCATTATTACACAACTTAAGTATTACTTATTACACTGTAATATATGATAAATATAGCAAGGCTTACACTGTGTAAATATATCATGGCATTATTACACAATTTAAGTATTACTTATTACACTGTAATATATGATAAATATATCAAGGCTTACACTGTGTAAATATATCATGGCATTATTACACAACTTAAGTATTACTTATTACACTGTAATATATGATAAATATAGCAAGGCTTACACTGTGTAAATATATCATGGCATTATTACACAACTTAAGTATTACTTATTACACTGTAATATATGATAAATATATCAAGGCTTACACTGTGTAAATATATCATGGCATTATTACACAACTTAAGTATTACTTATTACACTGTAATATATGATAAATATAGCAAGGCTTACACTGTGTAAATATATCATGGCATTATTACACAACTTAAGTATTACTTATTACACTGTAATATATGATAAATATATCAAGGCTTACACTGTGTAAATATATCATGGCATTATTACACAACTTAAGTATTACTTATTACACTGTAATATATGATAAATATATCAAGGCTTACACTGTGTAAATATATCATGGCATTATTACACAACTTAAGTATTACTTATTACACTGTAATATATGATAAATATAGCAAGGCTTACACTGTGTAAATATATCATGGCATTATTACACAACTTAAGTATTACTTATTACACTGTAATATATGATAAATATATCAAGGCTTACACTGTGTAAATATATCATGGCATTATTACACAACTTAAGTATTACTTATTACACTGTAATATATGATAAATATATCAAGGCTTACACTGTGTAAATATATCATGGCATTATTACACAACTTAAGTATTAGTTATTACACTGTAATATGATAAATATAGCAAGGCTTACACTGTGTAAATATATCATGGCATTATTACACAACTTAAGTATTACTTATTACACTGTAATATATGATAAATATAGCAAGGCTTACACTGTGTAAATATATCATGGCATTATTACACAACTTAAGTATTAGTTATTACACTGTAATATGATAAATATATCATGGCTTACACTGTGTAAATATATCATGGCATTATTACACAACTTAAGTATTATTTATTACACTGTAATATATGATAAATATATCAAGGCTTACACTGTGTAAATATATCATGGCATTATTACACAACTTAAGTATTACTTATTACACTGTAATATATGATAAATATATCAAGGCTTACACTGTGTAAATATATCATGGCATTATTACACAACTTAAGTATTACTTATTACACTGTAATATATGATAAATATATCATGGCTTACACTGTGTAAATATATCATGGCATTATTACACAACTTAAGTATTACTTATTACACTGTAATATATGATAAATATATCATGGCTTACACTGTGTAAATATATCATGGCATTATTACACAACTTAAGTATTACTTATTACACTGTAATATATGATAAATATATCATGGCTTACACTGTGTAAATATATCATGGCATTATTACACAACTTAAGTATTACTTATTACACTGTAATATATGATAAATATATCATGGCTTACACTGTGTAAATATATCATGGCATTATTACACAACTTAAGTATTAGTTATTACACTGTAATATGATAAATATATCATGGCTTACACTGTGTAAATATATCATGGCATTATTACACAACTTAAGTATTACTTATTACACTGTAATATATGATAAATATATCAAGGCTTACACTGTGTAAATATATCATGGCATTATTACACAACTTAAGTATTACTTATTACACTGTAATATATGATAAATATATCAAGGCTTACACTGTGTAAATATATCATGGCATTATTACACAACTTAAGTATTACTTATTACACTGTAATATATGATAAATATATCATGGCTTACACTGTGTAAATATATCATGGCATTATTACACAACTTAAGTATTACTTATTACACTGTAATATATGATAAATATATCATGGCTTACACTGTGTACATATATCATGGCATTATTACACAACTTAAGTATTACTTATTACACTGTAATATATGATAAATATATCATGGCTTACACTGTGTAAATATATCATGGCATTATTACACAACTTAAGTATTACTTATTACACTGTAATATATGATAAATATATCATGGCTTACACTGTGTAAATATATCATGGCATTATTACACAACTTAAGTATTACTTATTACACTGTAATATATGATAAATATATCATGGCTTACACTGTGTAAATATATCATGGCATTATTACACAACTTAAGTATTACTTATTACACTGTAATATGATAAATATATCATGGCTTACACTGTGTAAATATATCATGGCATTATTACACAACTTAAGTATTACTTATTACACTGTAATATGATAAATATATCATGGCTTACACTGTGTAAATATATCATGGCATTATTACACAACTTAAGTATTAGTTATTACACTGTAATATGATAAATATATCATGGCTTACACTGTGTAAATATATCATGGCATTATTACACAACTTAAGTATTAGTTATTACACTGTAATATGATAAATATATCATGGCTTACACTGTGTAAATGTATCATGGCATTATTACACTTCCACATTATTGAGTCTCTGTATTTGCATACTTGTATGGTGTTTTACGTCACATGTAAGGTCGAAAATAGGTAAGGCCAAAAACAACAACAGTGTTTCCGATGGCCCGACCGACGCTATTTTTAAGGAGCCGACCCTAAAACTTTTTATGGAAAAAAGTATGGCTATATTTCACAATAGTTTACCCCACCAACACCCACCAGCAGCTGGAAATTCCTACCTTTTTTTCCTCCCAACTTCTGTGTATTTTTCTACTACAAGACTGTTTAATTTATGTTTCCTAGTTCTCATATTTTCTTTTCCCAGGGAAACGTTTACAGGAGACAATATGTGTTGCTGCCACTACTGTATTGCTGTTCTTCAATATGGTAGAGCTCATCATTCACTTCAGAGTTGAGAACAGTATCAACATACTGGGAGCTGCTCGTAAGTAAGGTCCCGACCCTAGAAGGGTGAGGGCAGTAAAATCTGTAGATATAAACACTGATGTATAGGCTAGCTACTGGCATGAAAGACCAACTCTGACATGAGGATGATGAATTGGTAGGCAAGATCAGATGCAAGTTATAATTCATCGTCTGTTTTAAACAGACAGCTGAATTGATCATCATCATTAAAAGCATGCTAGAGTAGAGGATTGAAACTTCAGTTAAAATTCTTTTTATTCTTCATTATTATATTTCCTTATTAATTTTAAAGGGAGTACATCAGGCTTTGAGGCCTAATTTGTTTAAAAACATAATGAAGTATGAAAATACCAATTTAAAGCATATAAAAATTATAATTTACAACAAGTCTTTTAAGTCCATAGAGAAACCTCCAAGTTATAAGGCCATCCTTAAAAAATTGTTTGTTTGCTGTGCTTTGACCCAAAAAGTTTTAGGTGAGTAAGGTGAATATTTTTTTCTTTCCAAAGACAGTAAAAAACCATAAGAAATTAAAGGAAAAATATTCTTAAAATAGCACCAAAAAAAAAGTTAAAAGAATTGCAATAAAACGTTTTGGGTAGGGCTCTTATTAGTGAGTGGGTTGAGCACGGCAAACAAACAAATTTTTACAGATGGACTAAATAGCTGTCACGCGGAGCAGATCGTCGATATCTACACAACGACGCTCGCTTTGCAATACATTGCGATTTATTCTACTGTCAACTTTAAAATAGCTATCCCTGGCGCATCACCATAGTTAGGAAATACCTTCTTCGGGTCGTTTATTTTATATGTTCAGCATAATTTCTTTTGATGTTTTATGGCTCATTTAGTTTATATTAATCAATTAAATACATATATAATGTATTTGAACAATTCTAAAAGTAGTACCAATCCTGATCCTTTAAAAGGACGTGCGGCAATCTTGATGTTTAAATTATGCTAGTAGCACCTACCTTTTTCTACACAAGTTGTAGTTTGCCCTGTGTGGTTCCCGGGCAAAGAATACGGCCACTGCAGATCCCATTAGGTGGGTAAGCAGAGGGGTAGAAACCCCCCAAATTCATGTTCATTTTATCATTTTTTGTTCAAGCTCATTAAAGGTCTTTGTCATGACCCCTGCATTGTTTCAGGTGCCATCTCACTCAAATCACTAGAGCAGTGGCAGAAAAACTATAAATGTGGCTCCAGCGTAAATGGAGTGTCTACAATATAATTTGCAGCAACTCTGCAGGTGAGAAGGTTCTAGGCCCATTCTCCATAGTTTGTCTCATTCCTGTTAGGCGCCATATAACCTTTCATGTGCTGCCTTAGTGCGCCTTAAAACCCAATTCAGTTCAACTCAATTTGTAATTTGCAAATCATATTTCACTTTCACTCAGGCGCTATTAAAGCAAAATGCTCGTATAAAATGAAAAAAAAAAAAAAAAATTATTGAATAGGGGAAATACACATGTACGTGTAGTGTCTTGATATATAAATACAATGACTATGATGTACTCTGTATAAATGTAACATTTGGCTTGAATCCAAATGAAATAATGTAATGTACCAATATAACATTTCAGTACTTGGTATTTTGACTGCTGATTTTGCTAGTGGAGTGGTACATTGGGGCGCTGACTCATACGGCTCAGTGGAGGGATTGATAGGAAAGGTATAAATAATTAATCAAGAGTAAAAAAAAACTTGTCTTGCTGTTCGTAGACACACATCAGTTTTTGGGCAATCTCACTCAGTGTTTTTTTTTCTATATTTTGGGAACATAGCCCATACTGTCAGATTTGGGAATTACAGCATGATTTTTCATAAAATTGGGAAACAAACCAATAAAACCTCCATTTCATAATTGTATCTTTCATACTGGTAACAGTAAAATGTGCTCAACAGCAGCATTTAAAAGCATTTCATACTCAATAATTGTCAGTTTTTTGATACTTTTCTCTGTGTTTTTCTTTTCCTTCTTTCAGTTGGGAATTTTTCAAAAAAGATATGTTCTGGCATTGGGAATATGTCCCAATATCGGCTATAAAAACAGCTTTAAAAACACTGTCACTGGGAAACTAAAAAAACTTATGTCCTGTAAATAAATCATTTGGCCCTGCAATATACAATGTACCCCCATTGTGCATACGTGCAGTGTTCAACTGTTCATGTAATAGTACATAGTTCACAAGGGTGTTGATCACAGGTATTCGGCACGTAATTTGGTCACTACTACCCCCACCCCACCCACCGTCAACTACAATCCCCCCAAAAAAACACACACAAAAAACTTCAACCAAAAAGACATTTAATAACATTTTGAAACTTTTCTAAAAAAGAAAAATCGTATATTATTTTTTTAGAAAAGTTTTAAAATGTTATTAAATGACTTTTTGGATGCTGTCTTTTTTTGTGGGTAGTAAAGCGGGGGTGCGGGGGTAGTAGTGACGAAATTACGCGCCGAATACCTGTGGTGTTGATATGAAATTTTAAACTAATTATTTGGCACAGCTTGCTAATTCTTTTTGGGGGGGTTGCGTAATTCCCTTAGTTTATATAAGAGCCAACGATTTCACTTTAAGTTTTAATTTAAAAGCGTTGGTACACTATTTTCAAACACGATTTATTTAAAAGGTCTCTGAAAAACTTGAAAAAAAGCTGAAAGAAATATCAAAATGCCATGAAAAATAAAGGAGGTATGACCGATTGAAAATTTGCAAAGAACAAATGGAGGTGGCCGTGTTGGAACGATGATGTCATCGCGCCTTTCTTCCGTGTATGGCATATTAATAAAATATATTTTAAAGTTTTAAGCAAAGAAAATCACTGTAAATGGATCAACAATAAATTTACAGATGTAAAATATATGTATAAATTATGTTCTTATTTTCATTTGAAGTGATTTTCTTTGCCTTAAAAGACATTTTGTCAATATGTCATATATGGTAAAAAGGCGCGATGATGTCACCTTTCCAAAATGGCCGCCTCCATTTATGTTTCAATAGTCATAATTATCTCCTTTATTTTTCATGGCATTTTGATAATTTTTTCATATTTTTTCAAATTTTTCAGAACCCTTTGTTTGAAAATAGTGCATCAGCCCCTTTAAGCATCTCCTGCCTTGAAATGGCTGTCCCTATTTTTAAGGGGCCGACCCTAAAACTTTTTATGAATTTTTTTTTTTTTAAAAATAAAAAAAAAAAATTTTTTGTTCTGAACAATGATTTATCACAATATATCGAGGTAAACTGACATCACAGAGAAACTTTCAGTTGTATCGTCAACTTGTATGGGGTTTATGAGATAAATACATGTAGAATCTCACATCTTGCTCCAAAAAAATAAATAAAAAATGCCTACCTACTAACATACCCTATTTTTTTAGAGCATGCAATAGGAAACACACCTATTTTATTTTTTTGGCCTTAGCTTAATGCATAGCGCATTCATTCTCATCAGTGCAACCCGTGTTTGAATCCCAGATCGGGATTTATATGATATGGTACGATGGTCACCAAATCGAAACCTGGGTTTATCTGGTTTCCTCCCACCACATGCCACCATCAGTGTGGTTGGTTCAAAAGCTCGCATTATCTTTAATATGTCAATTGTTATTAAATACAGTGCTGACTTAAAGTAAAGATTATTATTATTTATTATTATTTATCAATCTTCATCAGTACATGCAGTACATATCATAACATTAATTCTTGTTCATGAATTTGTTTTCATTCTTATGTGTTTCAGTCCTTTATCCGGCCATTTAGGGAGCACCACATAGATCCCACGTCAATTACACGCCATGATTTCATAGAAACTAACGGCGACAATTTTGCCGTGATTTTTCTGGGAGTTTTGTTCATGGCATTCAAATTCTGTACCCTCAGTAATGTCGAGATACAGGAGACATACAACTGGCATATGTATTTATTTCTGCTTGGAATATTTGTCAGTTTGACCAATCAGGTAAGTGAAAATAATGAGATTCAATTAAGTTTTTTAACTCTTAACCCGGTACATATATATAATGGACTGTTCTTTCTTTGAATTAAGACCATTCCATTTATGTGACAAAGGGGTGTTTTGGGGAAAATGACTGATCAGCAGCCATACATTGTAAACACTGATCAGGCTGATCTGGGTTTACAATGGACGCAAAGGCTATTACAGTCGTGCTTAGCGGGTTACGGGTTAAAGGGACACATGTGAATTGTCATTCCTGTCCACAGACACATTTCCAGTTTAATCAGCTTATTGAAAAGGGTAGTAGGGCATGCAAATTCCACTCCTCCGCTCGTCATGATGAGGCTCATTGATGCAGGACGAGTAGAAATTCAGATAAATTATTTAACAATTTATCAATTTGACTAAATATTGTGTAGGACGACTCGACGAGTAACTCAGATTTTCCTGCCTTGAGTAGGGTTAGAAAGAACAAAGTTCTGTTAACAGTAGACGATTGTAGATGTCCTGGTTTTGTGTTCATGCATGAACATATATGAAACGGACTTAAAGACACTTTATGATTGTCTGATGACCCTGAAACAATTATACAAAAGTTACGAAGAAAACTATTGATTATAACAGTATGAGATTGTTAAATGGTGCTACATGCAGTACTTAGCACTTATTGATTTTCAAATTGTCAGAATGCTCAGCTGTTTGAGACCGAAGTGTTAAATTATTTATGCAGTAATTAAAGTGGTGCAGTGTCTTTAAAGGGTCTCATAGCAATTTTAAAGCATTTTATAGGCAGAATTAAAGAAGAACGCTTTGATCATGTTGATTTATTAATCTAGTATCATTCTGATTTTAAAGCTTCTTGCATACATATAATTAAATAAAACTTGTTCTTTTTCGGGAGTTTTCAATTGTTATTAGTTATTTCACCTTAGGTGTAAATGTACATGTATTATTGGTGCAATATAATCAACTTTAAGTAATACACACATGTAAGATGCAAAAAACAACTTGCTTTGAACTATTAATGTAATTATTAATAATGATTTACATAAATGCATTTGGGCGCCACAAGTTTAAAAATAATCAAGATTGCCAGTTGTTCCTTTAATATAAAATGTTAGAGATAGAGTCACAGGGTTTCCCCCAGGATCATAAGGCATGCCTTCCTGGAAAAGAAAGGAAAAACAACATGCCTTCATCAGAGCAACATGCCTTAAGATTTTCTTAATTTTCAGGAATAACAGGTTTAAAAGAAGAAAAATAGAATTTCTATGGTGATTCTTGTTTCTTTTGCACCAAAATCATAAAAGTATGTTATTTTGCCATTTTGCCATTAATAGGCACTATTTTTTTCAAGCCCAGTTTGGTAAATATAATGTCAGAACAACATGCCTTCACAATTTTCTGGGGGAAACCCTGGAGTCAGATATATGTCTTAAAGTTTAGTTATAGTAAAAACATTAGAACTTCTACTTTTTATATACATGTGGTAAAAGTTACAAACTTTAAGTTAGTTACGACTCTATCCTTAATACATAATTGTTTTGCTTTTTCTCCGATCACGGGTTTCATAAGATGGTAGGTAGGTGAGTTTTTTTAAATGTAACCGGGTACAGGTATATGGTGAAATATCGATTCTAACCGTGTGTCCTCGATAGCTCAGTGGTTAGAGCCCTGGTACGGTAAACCAGAGACCCTGGGTTCGAGTCCCGGTTGAGGAACGATTTTTTCACCACCTGTTATATTTGGGGGCTCGTCCGGGATGCTAGGACCATGTCTGTAAGCATGAAACAATATGAAAATAAGTCTGACAGCCGACCTGGAGTTAACTCCATTAGAAATTCAGGGACGAATTTCAATCTGGTGGAGGTGTATGTAACCGGGTACAGGTATGTGGTGAAATATCGATTCTAACCAGGTGTCCTCGATAGCTCAGCTGATAGTGCTGCTAAGGCTGCATTAGATTTACATATATCTAATACCAAATTACCTTATACTGATTTTAAAAGTTGTATTAACACATATATTCGTAACTCTTGGCAAACCGCTTGGGATTTGTCAGTTAACAATAAACTCCATTCAATTAAACCGTTACTCGGAGAATGGCGTTCTTCTAGTAGACCCGTTCGTCGAGAGGAAGTTGTCCTAGCCCGGTGCAGGATAGGGCATACACGTTATACTCATTCATATTTATTACAAGGTGAGCAATTACCAGAATGTATACCCTGCTTTGCACCGTTAACGGTCAAACACATATTATTGGAATGTGTAGACTTTGATCCTATGCGTCAAAGGTACTACAATGTTAATACTATGAAAGAGTTATTTGATACAGTAGATTTTAGTCTTGTTTTAGATTTCCTGAAAGAGATCAGACTATATAAATCATTGTAATGTGTTCTTATATATAAATACTTGTTTATAAACCCTTTGACGGGCATTCGTTGATTTACATACATAATTTATATTACACCTTATCATCCCTTATTTTTTAATAGTTTTATCTTTATATATTTACATTAATTTTTAATTAATACGTCATTTCTTCATTTTTCATCATGTTTTGCGCACAATATGACCTATTTATGTGTCGACGTGCCGTAAAACACCATTCATTCATTCATTCATTCATTCGATAGCTCAGTGGTTAGAGCCCTGGTACGGTAAACCAGAGAACCTGGGTTCGAGTCCCGGTTGAGGAACGATTTTTTCACCACCTGTTATATAAAGAAGTAAAGAACACTGTTATATAAAAACATTCTTACTTGGTCTTTTACACTGAATCTTAGCATGCATCTTTGTATAGACAATGTACTTCCATTTACAGTTTCACAAATAGTTTCACACACATTTTGGCCTTCCAAAATGGATCGTAAATTGGTAGTAGATTTTCTTGCATACCGGATAAGGCTATCCACGTTTTACATGGGGGATGGAATATAAGAATCTTTCATGGGTATCCGGTGAAGATAGGAAATTCCAACCCGAGGTATAAGCGTTTTTATCGGAACCAAGACTCTGCTGAGGTTGCGATGAAAACACTTATACCGAGGGTTGGAATTCCCTATCTGAACCGAATACCCATGATAGATTCTTTTTCTTGCATATCAGAGAGATGTTGTGCATTGACGCCACCAGCTACTAACGTTTTGCATGTGTTCCTGCATACCGGATGTTGGTTCGCGTGAATTTTATCTTGACCCTTGGGTGAGATGGAAATATCTAGCCCCGGTAAAATGATAGGGAATTCCAACCCTTGGTATAAGTGTTTTAATCTGAACCTCTGCAGAGCCTCGGTTCCGATAAAACGGAACCTTGGCAGAACCTCGGTTTCAATAAACACTTATACCTCGGGTTTGAATTCCCTATCTTCACCGGATACCCATGAAAGATTCTTATAATATAATACAGTCTGACAGTGCTGTCTTTCTACCATGGGGGAATGGGTCCGGGTCCCTCAAAGGGGGGAATTTTCGCGTCAATTTCAGTAAAAGGGGGAATTTTGCATGAAAGTTCAAACATCCATAACACATTATGATATCATCAATATAAAATGAAATCATGCTGATTAAATAGATATATAACACTAAATAGACAAATAAAGCAAGGACTTAAGCATACAATAACACAATTTTATTGTTGTTTATGCCAACCAATATACATTTAACAATAAATGGGTTCAAAACAGACTTGAAAAATATGTATGTTGACTAGCTGTAAGAGTTAGACTATGTTCAAAAAGTACCAATGACAGTTATGTCATTTACTTTGTTCTACTTTCTTCAACACAAGCACAATTAACACTTAGTTCTCTTAAAATTCTAGCCTTCTGTCTTTCAGTTTATTTATTTATTTTTTATTTATTTATTTTTTAATTTTTTTTCAAGGGAATTTTGACACTGAGGCGGGGAAAAAAAGATACTTTTCAGGTGGGGGACTGGGGCCGAATAATGGCCCCAAAAACAGCCAAAAGACAGCCCTGCAGTCATGTTGTATTTCCATTTCTTATACAGTTTCACAAGTGGTCTCGCGCATATTTCGGTCTTCCAAAGTGGATGGTAAATTGGTAGTATGTATCTTTTTACAGTAACGTTGTACTTCCGTTTCTATTTACAGTTTCACAAATGGTCTCACACATATTTTGGTCTTGCAAAGTGGATCACCACTCTACAAGGTCTTCACATCATACTTCCGCGGAAGCATCATCGCATTCACCATGTGGCGCCTCACGAAACGTATTTCTGCATCACCACCGGCTGGCTCAATTATCCGATGGAATTGGTTGGTTTCTGGACCTGCCTTGAGTGGATCATAGAGGCAGTGACTGGAATTAAGCCGAGAATTGACGATTTGAAATGGGCGAAGAAATCGTAGCAGTGCTTTTAAGCTTGCTACAAATTCGGAACAACTTTTTTTGTAAAATGCCAATATTATCAGCAACAAAAAAACTAACAAAATATTTTTAGGTACAATTGATATTATAACATCATGAACATTGAAGATATAAAATAATGTAAATATGAACGGCCTGATAAAAAAAAAAACACAAACAAAAAAAAACGTCTGGTTGCTTTTGAATATGGTTGTGATCTATTAAAGTTCTTGGAAACAATTGTAATACCAGAATGTATTACACTGTGATTGCGATACAAGCTTCACAGCTTATACAAAATCTTTTCCAGTGATGACCGCATGTCTCGATGTAGGAGGAGAAGTGGGGGGTGGGGTGGTATTCACAAGTGCAAGTGCGCAAACATGTAACACATTTTTAGTGGGAATTCAAATCAAGGTTGAATTGGTGAGACTGCGCTACTTGTTACAATTTTTTTTTTTAGTAAAGGCATTAATATTTACATCATTTTGTCTTTAAATTAGAGAAGTAGTCACAAATGAGAAAAAAGTTCAAATGTTTTTATTTTATTTTCATTGTCTTTTTTTTTTTCTGTTTTTTTTAATGTATGGTTTCTATATTAATAATAGATATCTATGTAGGCTGTTGATTTTGATGGTTGTCAAAAATTAGCATTTGGCAGTATATGGTATTTATTTGTTAATACTGAATTAGAATGACTGTGCAATTTAATTTGCAATATTGCTGTGTTAAATAAATTGCATCGATTGTTATTCAAATTATTATAAAAAAACCAAAACAGATCAGTGGCTCCAAATGAATTATATTTCATTGAGATAGGGAGAGACAATATTTAGTCATTCTAACATCATGTTTTCTCGCTTTTTTTTTTATAAACTTTACTGATTCTTACTCGGCCAAATGAGATAAGTTAATATTTTATAATTTGTTAAATACATGCGATTTTTTTTTGTTTTGATTACACAGTAAACTAATTAATATCTATTTGACTACAAAATTTAATTTGTTTGCTATCTCTATATATATATATATTATATTTTAGTAGATATTTTATATTCTGACATTTAGTATAACTTTCTTTTGATTTCTGTTAGTGAGAAATGGCGTGCATTAGAGCGCCTTAAAATGTTAGCACTTGTGTTTATTTACCCTTCAGTCTGCAAACTTTATACATGTATACATATTGACCTCAGCTTTACATTCCTGTCAAATTAGGCCAAATTTATTGAAATTGACTTTCATTATGGACTTTACTTCTTTTAATATGTAATAGTTATAGAACATTCACTCAGGCGATATTGACTGGTAACAGAATATGGGGCACCAAAGTTTTTTTCTTACATAATGACCCTTGTTGGTTCCCATACCCTGTTATCGGGCGGTATCGACCAAATGACTGTCCTATAATTGTTTTATCACGTTTTATTTGCATTCTTTATTTTCACCCCGACTTATTTGCTATTGAAAATGAATATTTTGCCCTTAAGAGTCTCTTTCACCAAATGTTTATTTACTTCGGAAGGAGGCATTTAACACGCTTTACAAAAATAGTATGTATACGCGAAAAAGTGTGATACCGAAGTTCAATTAGAGGTCGGAAAAGTGTTCTGCTACAAGAATTTAGAGAACCACATCCTTCAAAGGAAAATGCCACAAACATGTGATAATTACAAAAGATGGCTCAGTGTTGCTGACAACATCCATATAGTTTGGTAACACTTGCCATTATTTGTGAGGTTTAAGATCAACTGCATATATGTTTATGATAACTGTCTCCATTTAAGCAGGGTTTTGATTGTTTCTGAGAGAAATGTTCTTGATTAAAAGGACACACGAGCGGTCTTGAAGTATGTTTCAAACCGCGATTTAT